>VSMD01016680.1:0-53262 GCA_008750895.1 Mirza zaza | reverse complement strand
AGGATGTTCAGACATGATTTAAACTCGAAGGATTCCAAAAATTCTAGGCAGTAGACATATACAATAATGTATACCAAGCATATTTGACACTTAGTGGTCCAGGAAAATATATCTGTTCACATCTGGACCTCAGCCAGTGATTTAGAAAATGAAAAGTAGATTTTGGTATAGACATGGTGAAAATTAGGCCTCCCAGCCCAGATTCCTGTCTAGAGGGCAAGAGTTCAGGCAATATCCCACACTAAAAGAGATACTTCTAAGATTCTAAGCTGGGGGACTAGTAAGACTTTAGCACAGAAAAGGGGGTATCAAGAAAGAACCCAGTACACCAGATTAAACCAACAAAAATAATGCAGGAAATGCTACAACTTGTGACCAGGGTTTGTCTTTTGCACATCAGATAATAAGGCTAATTGGAGCAGCTCTGATACTTCTCACAGACATTATGCTCTGGTCAAGAATGGCCTGGGGATAAGGCAGACTGGGATGAAAGTTAGGGTATATGAGGAGTAGACCTAACTGAGAAGCCAGAATGAGAAATATAAAGGTATGAGGTGGGAGTTGCTCCATAAAACAGATTTGTCAAACTAGAAGAACCTTTGCAGATCTGCAAGCCCAACTCTATTAGAGATGTCTATCACTTCCACTCCACCTACACCATCTTCTTAGATAATTTGTTCTATCCACATCCCAGAAAAGGAAGCCATATATACCTAATGACCACTCTCCTTGGCCACAGTTGACCAGATACAATCATATTTTCCTTCAGATAATTTGGAATTAAAATGCAGTTTATGTTAAACAAGCCAAAGTCCAGCCTATGGCAACTAAACATGATAGAAAACTTGGAACAGAAACTAAAAGCCTTAGAAAAAGAGTTAGTCTAAAGGACAGGAAATGAAATATAAAGCACTTAGTAAGAAAGAGACTCATGCAGCCCCAGACATATCTAGAAAGAAGAGGAGACTATCTACTAAGTTTCCAGTTTTCTTTGTGCACCAAACATGAGTTTAAAATATTTTGTTTGTCAGTAACTGAAAATTCTTAGATAAAATCTCCCTTTAAAAATAGTCTTGTTCTCTAGAATTTGGGGGGTTTTTAATAAAATGTAATTCTCATTTGAAATACTGCTATTTATAGCCTTGTGTTAAATATTCAGATTCAATTATAATTACACTATTCCTAAGTGATATTAAGCTATAATTTAAATATGATCCAATATCCTTGGATCCACAAATCTCAGAAAGAAGAAAACACACAAAGAAAAAATATATAGCCTTCCTATCAACAGTAGGCATCCAAATTTTACTTATAAAATAGCTTTCCATATTTTACCCTGTTTAGATATATAAAAGGTTAACATCTGATTCTATTTGCAATGCTGATCCAGCAAGAAAGAAATTAATTTGGCATTAGAGTAGTAACATCAATTTCCCATGTAACTGAAGTAATGCATTTACTGGAAAGAGATTAATATCAATTCCATAAATCATTCACATGCTTTTTCCGGAGTTTGAGACATCTGAGTAATGCCATATATGTGAGCTGATATCACTTTGTGCATATGCCATTCATTAATCTATGCCTGAGGTTGCAGAGGAGTTGTCAGGAGAAAATATAAAATTTAGAAAAGAATTAATCTTTCTGTTCCTAATTTTTTGTGACTTAGGTAAACCAAATATTGCCAGAAATGCAATGACATTGATCCACATTAGCAGCCACCATTTCCAGAAAAAAAAATTAAACATTTGGTCAATTAGCTTCCTGGTGGTAACAATTACTTAATATCCACATGTTAAGACAACGTGTAAATGTCAATGTAAAGATCCCATTAAGGATCGTCAATAAAATGCTGACTGAAAGGAAAATAAATCTGAGCCTCTCCTTTAAACAGCAGTTCTTCATTATTGCTGTTGAATTTCATAATCACACAATCTCAGAATTATGTGTACCTGTATTAGGATTCAACAGAGAAACAGAACCAATAGGATGTGTGTGTATGTGTATATATATGTGTGTATGTATATATATTAATATATAAAACAAAGAATTGGCTAATGCAATTTTGAAGTCTCAAGACCTACAGGAGAGTCTATCATATAGTTCTAGTCTGAATACCAGCAGGCTTGAAACACAAGAAGAACCAATATTTGAGTTTCAGTCCAAAGGCAGGAAAGCACTGATATCACAGCTAAGGCAGTCAGGCAGAAAAAGTTCCCCCTTAATCATGGGAGAGTTGGCCTTTTTGTTCTATTCAGGTCCTCAACTGACTGGATGAAGGCCACTCACATTAGTAAGGGCAATCTGCTTTGCTCAGTCTACCAATTCAAATATTAATCTCACCTAGAAACATCTTCACACACAATCCAGAATAATGTTTGACCAACTGTCTGAGTACCCCATAGCCCAGTCAAGTTAATACATAATGGAAATGCAAATCAAAACCACAATGAGATATCACTTAATTCCAGTGAGAATGGCTTTCATCAAAAAGTCCCAATCAACAAATGTTGCCATGGATGCAGAAGGATGGGAACACTCACACACTGTTGGTGGGACTGCAAATTAGTACAAGATCTATGGAAAGTAGTAGAGAGATATCTCAAAGAACTAAAAGCAGACCTACCATTTGATCCAGCAATCCTACTACGGGGTATCTATCCAAAGGAAAAAAAGACATTCTATAAAAAAGACATCTGCACTCAAATGTTTATAGCAGCACAATTCACAACTGCAAAGATGTGGAAACAACTCAAGTGCCCATCAATACATGACTGCATTAATAAAATGTGGTATATGTATACCGTGGAGTACTACTCAGTAATAAAAAAAAAAAAATAGTGAACTACCTCTTGTATTATCCTGGATGGAGTTGGAGCCCAGTCTTCTAGGTAAAATATCACAAGAATGGACAAACGAACACCACATGTACTCACCATTAAATTGGTACTATTCAATCAACACTTATGTGCACATATGGAAGTAACATTCATCAGGTGTTGGGAAGGGGGGAGGAGAGAAGAGGGGATGGGTAAATTCACACCTAACAGGTGTAGTGTGTACTGTCTGGGGGATGGGCATGTTTGTAGCTCTGACTCAGGCAGTGCAAAGGCAATCTATGTAATCGAAGCATTTGTATCCCCGTAATATCCTAAAACCAAAAAAAAAAAGTTGACATAAAATTAGTCATCACAGTATCTTGAGATTATCTACCATTCCCCAAAACACAGCTCCAATTTCCTTCATGATATATAATGACAAAAGAAAAACCCAGACATATGAGTTCAGAGGTCACAATTCTCCTCATATTTATTAGTTATTTTTGACCAATTAATAATAGTAACCTAAATGTAAATCTTCCATTACAAGTCATCTGTGGATAGCAAAACTGCTGAGAAAACTAAATGAGTGATATATTGGAAAGAGCTCTAGGCCTCTGAATCTCACAGACTGATAAAGTTTGGATATTTGTCTCCTCCAAATCTCATGTTGAAATTTGATCCCCAGTGTTGGAGGTATGTGGATCATGGGGCAGATCCTTCATGAATGGTCTGGTGCCTTCCTCAGTAACAAGTAAATTCTCACTCTATTAGTTCTCCAAGATCTGATTGTTTAAAAGACCCTCACAACTCCTCCCCTCTTTCTCTGGCTCCCTCCTCTCTCACCATGTGATATGACATGCGCCCCCTTTGCCTTATGCCATGATTGGAAGTTCACTGAAGCCCTCACCAGAACCAGATACTGACACTGTGGGTCTTGTATAGCCTGCATAATTGTGAGCCAAATAAACCTCTTTTCTTTACAAATTATACAAAGTATTTTATTCTCAGGTATTTCCTTTACAGCAATACAAATGGGCTAAGACACAGACTAAAGTCAAATCCCAGCTCTCTCATTTACTAACAGTTATTTAACCTTTGACCCCTCAGCCTCCTCATCTGAAATATTGGAAAAATAGTGCCTATATCATATGATTCTTAGGGGAATTAGGGATAAAGTATATAAAGTTTCTGCCATAGTACCTGGCATATAAAAGATGTTCAATACTTCTCTGACCATACTTATTCTGTTCACTTTCAAGGTACATGTGAGAATTTCACTTTTTGCCCTCTTGAAAATATACGTGGCCATATGACAAATTTTGGCCAATACGAGTGGAAATTTTTTGTGACCCTTCCAAAAAGTTGTTTGTTACTTTAATATGACTTAGCTTTCTTGACTTAAGATGTACTACAAAAATTCTCTCTTGTCACAGATTCACAACTTCAAAATTCCTTATGTTTTATAGTATATTAGCAACTTAGAGAATATGTTCCCTATCTCCTGTTATTTGAGTGTAACAGCAGTATTGTCAACTAGGTAAGACAAGCTTTATTATTCCATTTTGTGATGAGATCACACATTTAGGGAAGTTAACTGATTTTTCCCAAGACCACATAGAAAATAAGTGCTATGTTTTCTGATTCATAGGCAATACAATTTGTGAATGGGGGAAAAAAATGCCACACTGACAACTGTTTTATAGGATAATTTATTGAGATGTTGATTGGTGTTGGTGTTTTGTACAAGATATCTCACATTCTATTTTCCCCCACCACAGACATTGCCCTACTATCCACCCACACACCATACAAACTCTTCTCCAGGCCCTTTGAGTTCTCTTACCTCAAGGGACATTTGTGTGGCAATAAAAAAGCAAAGGTAGTCCCCAGTGCTTCTTTTCCTGACCTTAGCCAGGATTATGCTAGTAGAAAAAGCAGATTTCCATTGGAAGCAGAGAAGGGAAAAGATAATCCTATGCATTGAGAGACAGAAGTCAAAGATTCCATGTATAGTTGGAAGAAGAGATGTTCCCTGAAAGTACTCAGCAAGAAATGGCTTTGTAGGCTACCTATATAGGAAGAACCCTGGGCACTAGGTCTCTAAATCTAGGTAAAAGCCCCAGTAAAGGCTCCCATGCCTTACTTGCAGTGAGGCTTTCCACATTCAAGGAGTTGCATGAGCTTGGATGATGATATCATGGTGCCCAGACACTTAAAATTCAGAAGGCCTTATCTCATTGCCCAGGCATCATATACACCTCTTGGAGTCTTATGTAGTTCTAGAGAAGGAAAGCCTCAATGAAGAAGGAAAATTGAATTTCTCTAAATCCCAATGAGATGGAGACTCAGTCAGATTAATTTATTGTAAATATTATATACTAAAATAATTTGAAATTTCTTGTTGAGTGTATGAACTAGGATCCACAACCAAGTCCAGAGTCTTTCTGAGAAAACATACCTAACTACCAATTTCAAGCCCATTTTTTATTCCTGATTATTCCTAAGGGATTGAGTTTTCCAAATCAACAAATGTCACCCTTCTCTATCAACTATGAAATGAATCCAGTTCTCTACCTCTATCATTGAAGAGCAAGATATGTTATGAATGCATACAGTAAGAACTCTCAGATCAGATATTAAAACCCTGAATACGGAGTGAGTCAAAGTTCCCCAAACTGGTAACGTGTACATTCCTATCTAATCACCTCAAAGGGTCTCAGCTGGCTATTCTACAAGCAAATACAGAACATCAGACTGGTTATTTGCTTGTAATCCAACTTTACAATGCTCTAGTTATTATTAATAAGCCAAGAAGTAAATGGATCAACCTTGAATAACCATAAGTTAAACAGGTATATAACAATAGGCTTTGAGGTCAGGTAGGCCTGGGTGGAACTCAATATTCTGCCATTTATTAGTTGTATGCACTTAGCTAAGTCAAATAACTTTTCTAAATCTTAATGTCTTCAACTTCCTTTTCTAAATATAGGAATAAAATGCTTGCCCTACTTTTTGTCCAGGATTTATAAGGGGCTATAATAGATGTTAAAACACTTTGTTAATCATAAAATGCCATATAAACATTAGAAATTATTAGAGTTTTTATGATTTTTTTGTTGCTGTTTTTGTTATTATCTTCCATCAGCCCCTAAGTCTACCACAGGTAGCACATGGTGAATTCCTCCTACAAACAGGATGATCACGTGGGTCTACTATGCCTTTTGAAGGAACAGGTACCAAGAAGCCTCTAAATGTATTTATTCATTCCCTTATTCTTTCATTCATTCAACAAATGTGTTTTGAGTCCCCCAGGCATTGTTCCAACCACTCAATATTCAAAATATTTCCTCATCTACTTCTCACAGAGACCATTAGAAGTTCTTTCTTTGGGTTAAGCAGTGTGGTATTTGAAAAGATATTTAAACTTTGAATATCACTTTCTTCATCTGTAAAATTAAGACTGCATTATTTATCTGACAACATAGGTTCAAAGGAGAGCAAAGCTGTGAAAATACAAAGTCACCAATAAGGCACTCCAAATGTTCAAAGGTGCTACTAATAAAACTTACTTAAACTACCCAATAGTCCAAAGGATGATGTAGGGATTTAAGAATTACCTTGAATGTATAAGCACTATTCTGAGCTGGCAACTTTCTGTGGAACATGTTTGTCTACAAAAGTAGTTATTTATTTCCATAAATACTCATAAAGCCCACAGAGTAAGGAGACATCAAATAAGTAAAGAGAAATGATATATTTTAAGTTTCTTTTCTCTTCACTGAATGCTTATATTTGTAAGCTGCTTTGCTTTACTATGATTATGAAATTGTTGTTGAACTGGTTGGAAATGTTTCTATGAATGATAGATTTTCCATTTGTGAAAACCACTGATTCTATAAACATAAGAAAACAGAACTCAACTGTTCTGTTTCAGGATAATCTTTTTTAAATAGGATATATAAATGTGGGTCAACATTTACAACTTATGAATTCTTTCTTCTGAATAATAAACATTTCTTTTTTGAATTCCAAATGCAAAAAGAAAATATCACTGAGGTTAGCTTTGCATTTTCCTAGAGAAATATCACAGAATATCAGGTTTAGAAACAACTTTGATGGTGATCTACTCAATGGTGAGTTGAGGGGATGGGATTTAAATCACATCCATTTTAAAATATTTTAAACTACCAGTGAGAAATCTGTGTAATATTTCTTTTCCACAAGGAGTTTTGTTCTTTTTTTGTTCACATTGTTAAGAACATAAGGATAAATGATAGGACATTAAATGTGTTTTTAAAATTTAAAAAAATTAAGGGTATATTTCTATCCAGGTCAACAACAAAACATTAGGTATTTTTCCTTGTAATTTCTGAATAAAATTCTCTAAATCCTCTAATGCCCATCTTTAGGAAACCACCCTCTCTCCTCCAATCCATATTGATATCTTCCTTACTTTAAATTTCTACAAAAGTATGTCATTGTACAAGCTTGTACTAAAGAATATACAGTTTTATTTTGCTGTCTAATAGTCTATGAGTACTTAATCTTGCTTCTAAAACTGGTCTACAAGTATATGATTTGCCAAGGTAGGGATTAGGGATGGTGTGGGAGAGACTGCTACTGATCACCAAAAATTCACTTCCTGTTCTTTCTGGGTATAAATATAGAATGTATTTCTCAGTCCATTTGTATCCATATACCTCGTTCTCACTAATGGATTATGATTAAAAGCATATGTAGTATTTCCAGTTTAAGGTTTTTAGGAAGTAGATATGTCTCCTTCTTACTCTTTTTCCTTCTACTAGTTAGATACAGATGATGATGACAAGCACGTGGAGAACAGTGGCGCCACAAAATGGAAGGAGACCATAAGCCTGAGTCACCATGTAGAAGAGGGCTTCCCACTAACCATGAACAGTCCTGCCTTGGACTGTTATATGAGCAAGAGTTATCTCTTATATTTGCAATGTTATATATTTTGAAACCTATTCATTATAGAAGTCAAGCCTGTGTAAACCAATGAGGATTTGGTGTCTTAAAATTAGATTTTCTCCTAACAAAATCCTCAAACATGTGCCAATAGCTTAGTAATAAGGCAATATGACAATAGATATAGCAGGCTGTAAAGATTGTTATTCATGTTACAAAGTAAAACTGTCAACTTTGAGAACTTGGAGAAAGACCATGGGCCTGATAAACTTGTAACTCTATAGATGTAGTTTAAATATATATTAATATGTTTGGGTTGTTCCTTACTGTCATTATAAGAAATGATGAGATCATGTAATCATGACCAGTTTTCACTTAAAATTAAAGGGAATACAGCAAATGCAAGAAATCGAGGCCTAGCAAGGTTGAAAAATCAGCTAATTTTAGACCTCAAAAGTTTAAAAATAAGAATGACTCCAAACTTCTGAAGGTAAATAAATTATTCTGTGAATTGAGGAGAGATTTCAGAATGGGTGGGAATGGCCCAGAAACATGGTAAAGTAGCCATATGTCACTAAGAAAATGGGTGCTTGATATCCATTTTAAGTTATTCTCACTTTGCAATTAAAAAAATCTTTTTAATCCTGCCATTAAGGCGGCTACATATATACATTCAATACTATATGCGAATGTATACATTTTCTTGTGGACATAAAGAAAAGTTAAATTTCATATCAGGTATGACACAAAGCAGAAACAAAAGAACAGGTAAGATACAAGGGAAACCAAGAATCCTAACTAAGGAGGAATTGAAAGTCAAAGTCATCATAAAGCATAAGGCCCCAGGTATATGAAGCTATCTAGAGAAGTGTAGGATATGGTTCTTGGGCTGATACCTGGCTTATATGTGCAGCCTCTGTCCAAGGAAAAGATTCCTGCAGTACAGTTAACAAATGTTTAGTAACGATGCTAAGCTCTATGTTTGAGTCTCAAAGGTTATAAGATATCACACATGAATTATAAGGGAAGTTAGACAAATCAGCAAATAAATTCAAAAGTAATAGATAACTGAAAAGATTAGAAGCAATAGAAGTCATTCACTTAAACCAACCTAGGGCTCTAGAAACAATGAAGGCATCTCCCTATACCAACCTAGGGCTTAAGAGAAGACTTCCTGGTTAGTGAATTCAGCTATCTGGAAAAATAAATGCAAATAAGCCAGGAGATGAAACTAAAGCAAGGAATCATAAAGCTATATCACACATGCAGAGAACTAAAGCTGTGTAAGTACAGTCCAAAATTGCAGCATGGAGGGCTAAGAAAAAAGTCTGGAGAGGTTGACAGAGGGAAAGCTTTAAATGCTATGTTAAGATACTTGGGTTTCATTGAATAGATGATAAGGATCTATCAAAGATTCTGATCTCATCTGTTCTCTTCTGAATCTGAGCTACTGCTACTTTTCAGTTTGCTCCCATTGATTTTGACTCCTCACTTCTCTACAGATTTTTTTCACTCAAACATGGCCTCTTTAATTTGCTCTGCCAGTAAATAACCATTTACTAAGTCACTCAAACTTTTACAGCTTCCAAGCAAGATCCAGACAGAATATGGTATGCACTCAGTACATTCTTTTCAAAACACTGAATCAACAAATGAATGATTATCAATATCTTCTTTGGTTATAAAGAACTGACATTTTCTATGGTCTTTCTAAATAATCAATATGTTCTTCTGTGATACATTTTTTAAAGCGCACATGAATATTTTGCATCATGTGCTAAACAATTATGGATCTTATTTCTATCCCATGAAAACAGGGAAAAAGAGGAAGAGGAGGAAAAAAACAAGGAAAATTAATGTTGTTGACATTTATGAAGTATCTACTATGTATTAGGTATTTGACATAATACCTTATTATATTTCACAGCCATTCTGCAAGATAGTTTATTATTCTACATATTTTAAAATTAGAAAATGGAAGTTTAGAAAGGCCAAATGTGACACGTTAATTTTATATGTCAATTTGGCTGAGTCATAGTGCCCAGGTATGTGGTTAAGCATTACTCTGATGTCTCTGTGAGGATGTTTTAGATGACATTATCATTTAAATTAATAGATTTTGAGGAAAGCAGATTGCCCTCCATAATTTGGGTGAACCTCATCTAATCAGTTGAAGGCATGAATAAAACAAAAGACTGACCTCCTTTAGCAAGAGGAAATTCTGTCAGCAGAGGACCTTCAGATTGCAACTGCAATATTGGTTCTTCCCTAGGTCTTCATGCTAACTAACATCCTTCAAACTTGAACTGCAACATCCACTCTTCCCTAGATCTCTAGCCTACTGGCCCACCCTCTAGGTTTTGGACTTGCCAGTCTCCATAAACATGTGAGCCAATTCCTTAAAATAAATCTCTTTCTGTGTATACACACACACACACACACACACACACACAAATACATAGACTGTTGGTTCTACTTCTCTGGAGAACCCTGACCAATACACTAAATAATTCAAACAAGATCACTCAGATAGTAAACAGTAAAACCAAAACTCACAACCAGAACTGCTTCTTTCCAAAGCTGACTCCATTAGCTATACAATTTCCTATAAAAAATCTTTAAGCATTAATATATTAAAAATAAAAATTGCATTCATGTAATGGTAAAACTCTACTAGCTATATAATTTCTCATAAAATATCCTTAAATATTAATATATTAAAAATAAAAACTACATTTATATAATGTTTTAAAACTATTTAAATATCTTTTTGTATAAATTAATAAGTAAAAAAGCCATTTTTTCCTTGTTGGAACACTCTTCAGAAATAATTATGAGAAAATTGAAAAAAAACACTCTGTGATTTAAGATGAGTACACAAAAATGTTTTTTGAAAACATACAAAACATATTGGAAAGGAATTAACTGGTACATATGGGTATGAGCATTTGCTTTTAAATGTGGCAGTGAAATCTAGCCTATGAGACATTTCTTCCAACGCACTTGTTTTAAACAAGAATGTTCTGTCATATTTAGGGGACACTTCAAATACAAATGTTCTATGATTGATACATAAATTATGAATAAAGTGACAAATATAAGACTAAGATGAAGGCACTGAGTCAAGTCAATCCATCTACCTTTGGCTCCTTAAGGCTATCTAATATGTGAGCAAGGAATCATATCAGGTTTCCATGATCTCATCTTATATAATAACTCTTTCCCTGTATTGACAATGAAGACAGAAATAAAAGAACAGAAGACAATAGGAAATTGCCTTCATTCATCCATGAAAGAATAAGGACATTCAAGTGAGTGGAAATGTACCAATTATTTTAGTTTCCACTCTTTTATTTTTAAGCAATTATCATGTATTTATTCATTCATTCATGAAAATTTGGAGCACCTATTATAGCCATTGCAAAATAAGAAAAGAAATCATGGTTCCTACCCTCAAGGAACACATGCTTGCAGACACAGTAAAAAGCAATGTTTCATACAAGAAATATCAGTAAAGTTGAAACTGGAAACTGGAAGAGGGAAGAGTCATATACAGCTGCAAGGATCATAAAGAGCTTCATGAAGAAAGTAACTGGGTATAGGCCTTGAGGACGAATCTAATTTCAATATAAATGTAAAAAAGAGCATCTCAAATGAAGAATATCATGATTAAATTCAAAATAATAAGGATTTGATAATGATTAATAGAATGAAAATGAAAATGCATACATGAGAAGGATCGTGCAGGCAGAGCATGCATTCTTAATGTTGGGCAAAAAAATAGATATTACAATGATTGGTAGCCCCTCTGAAGGATCGCAATACATAAACAGATATGCAGTATATCTATAGATTTAAATTTTTATGGAGTTGGGGGATTAGGAAAAAATGTCTACAAATGAGATGATTATGAAAAAAGACTGAGAAACATTGAAATAGAGTAAGAGGATTTAATAAGTGATTAGATGAGATGGCAAAGAAAAGTCAAAGATAATTTTAGATGACTAGGAAACTACTGGAAATTCTGAAATTTAAAAAAAATTCTAAGGTTAAAATGGGCTCTTTGGTTTTGAATTTAAGACATAAGTATGGCCAGGTGCAGTGGCTCATGCTTGTAATCCTAGCACTCTGGGAGGCCAAAGCTAGAGCATCACTTGATCTCAGGAGTTTGAGACCTGCCTGAGCAAGAGCGAGATCCCATCTCTACTAAAAATAGAAAAACTAACCAAGTATCATAGCATGCACCTGTAGTTCCAGCTACTCAGAAGGCTGAGGCAAGACAATCACTTGAGCCCAGGAGTTTGAGGTTGCAGCAAGCTAGAACAACACGACTGTATCTACCCAGGGTGACGGAGCAAGACTCTGTCTCAAGAAAAAACAAAAACAAAAAAAGCAGAAACCAAAAAAAGACATAAGTATGCCTTGAGGGAATGTCCAATTTAAAATACCAGTAGACTTCTAACTATAGACACATTAGGTTGATTAGAATATGACATTGGTTCTTTAAAAGAATTCAACACTGATGATACTTTCCAAGGCAGTGCTCTTCTTCCAAATTTGGTCCATGGACTGATGCTGGCATGTATATCTGCTACAAAATGAATGATACTTTTATATCACTATGATACAAAAAGTATCAGTATGATACTTTTGTAACCATTTGACATCCAAACTCATGATTTAGTATACTTACTTAGTGAAACAAAGTATAAATCAGTTTAGACATTGACAAACTCATGTGGTAAATTGCATGTGGCATGAGCTTCATATAAGTAGGACCACATAGAGAGCCATGATAGATTAGAGAAAAATATTAATAAAAATGGTTCTTGACCATGCAGAGTTTTGAGAAGTACTTTACCAGGGTCTTATCATATATAAAGATCATTATTTAATAAAACTGTATTCTGTAGTTTCTAAGAGGGCAGCGACACTAGAAAACTAAGAAAGAGTAAGTACTCAATAAGTCAAGTATTGATTTTTAGGCAAAATTTTACTACATATATACATAAGTGCATTTTTCTTGAAAGACAGTTCATAGGTTTCATCAGATTCTTAGGAATAGATGCCCCTGACAAGAAAGGTTCATAATCACCACAGCAAAAATTACTTATCACTACTATTATCTCTGTATACCTCGTATCTGCCAAATAATTCATTCATCCATTTAACAAATAATCATTAAATGTCTACTATGTGTTAGACTCTGGAGATAGAGTAAGTGAATAATGTACTTGTTCTTATTTGAGGGGAGGCAGATAACCAAATAAATAAATAGGAAGCAAATGAATATAGGATGTTATGACAGAGTGACCGGGTGACTACTTTAGACTGGATAAATACAAAAGGCCTCTCTGAGGAAGCAATATTTAATCTGAGATCTGAATGACAAGAAGAAAAGGATATGGTGGAGAAGAAGGAGTGTTCATAATTCTAGGAAAAAGAAATGGCTATTCAGCTCTAAGAAACAATGGTGATATAGCACATCTTATATTTTCCTAGTTAGAGCTGGAACCCATACTACTAAGTGAAGTATCCCAAGAATGGAAAAACAAGCACCACATATATTCACCAGCAAACTGGTATTAACTGAGCAGCACCTAAGTGGACACATAGGTACTACAGTAATAGGGTATTGGGCAGGGGGGAGAGGGATGGGGGGCGGGTATATACATACATAATGAGTGAGATGTGCACCATCTGGGGGATGGTCATGCTGGAAACTCAGACTTGTGGGGGGAGGGGGGAAGGGCATTTATTGAAACCTTAAAATCTGTACCCCCATAATATGCCGAAATAAAAAAAAAAAAAAAAAGAAATGGCTGAATCAAACAGTCTAAAGCAGAACAAATCTGGCCTGCTCTGTGAACAGGCAGAAAGTCATTGTGGCTAAAGCATTATTAAGAACAGTAAAAGTGGCATAAGGTGAAGTCAGAAAAGTATTCAAGGGCCAGCTCAAGTAGTCACTGATCACTTTATAGTCAGGATAAGGAATCTAGATTTAATTCTAACTCTGATGGGAAGCCAAAGAAGGTTTTAAATAGGGCAGGGATAAAATCTGACTTGAATTTTCAAAGGATCACTATGGATACTACATGGAGAATGGAGAATGGTGGAGGAGGGAACATGAGTGGAAGCAAAGGGAAGAGTAGTTCCCAATGACAGGTGTTGGTAGTTTGAATGAGGGAGTAGATAGAAAGAAATTAATCAATTCAAGATATTTAATGAACATAATAATAATTCTCAGTAGATGGATAGATGGATGAATTATTAGATATGACACCCAAGATTTGTAAAGGTAAAAGATAGGTGAACTGAACCTTGGAGAATGTCTTATGGGTCATGTGTGATGAAGACAAGACAGGTCAGTATGAACTAAAATAAAATTTTAAGGCTCCCCCCACACTGTCTCCCCTACCAGCTGACTGAATGGATGCACTCATGGTCAAAGGAATATCCTAAAACTAAATTGCCTGCCAGAAGGAGGGAGGTCAGACATGCTTCATCATGTCCCTCTCCCTTCTTGGGGACATCCTTTGTAACCCATTAACAGGCCTAAGGGTATGCAAGACAAACCTGCAGGTCCTCAATTTATAAAACAAATATATGTCCGGTGGCTTATCTCTGATAGACAACTCCTTATGTTAAAATATTCTAAGCCTTTAGACAAAGCTTCATATCTTTAACCAATTACAAGTCAAAGAATCTTTAAACCCACCTATAAGCTGTAAGCCCCTAATATGAGATGGCCCACCTTTTGGGGCCTAACTAATGTATGCCTCCCACATATTGATTTATGACTTTACTTGTAACCCCTGTCTCCCTCAAATCCAGCCACAGTGAGTCCACTTGCTCAAGGCTTCCTGGGCATGGCTCCAGGTCATGGTCCTCAAATTTGGCTCAGAATAAATCTCCTTAAAATTATTTTACAGAGTTTGGCTTTTTTCCATTAACATCAGTCAGGGACAAGTGGAGAATGAGGATGGTGTAATCACAGCTGCCAGGGGAAGAGAGTATCAAAATGTAAGAGTGATCATTGAAAATATCATATGCCACATAAGAATAAAGAGCTATGACAAGACCACTGAATTACATGACTACATCCCTGGCAACCTTTCAGAGAACAATCTTGCTAGAGTGGTGAGGATACAAATCAGACTGTAAGGATAAAGATGTAATGGGTACATAGCTACATTTCCATTTTTACTAGAAACCTTTCCAAAATCAATTTGCACATAATTAAATCTTATCTTAATGATGAAGAATAGATACCATGAAGGTTATATATTTAAATTCTCGTATTTACTTTGATATTTCCTGCCTCATCTCTTCTATCAGCTTGTCAACTTTGACTCCTCACCAAAGAGTGTATTTCTCAGGCTCCACCTTGCCTACAAGTTTCCTGAGCTGAAAACTTATATTATCGAGATAAACAGAATTATGTGAAAATAAGAAGAAATATATTCTAAGCATCTCCCTGAGGAGTAAGGTTCATAAAATGTATTTTATATATTTTATAACAACTATTTTGGCTTTTCAAAGGTTTACTACCTCCACCCCACCAAAGTTCTCAGGAATATCCTCAAAAAATAAGGCTACTGTCTAAGTGTTTATTTTCTACAAATCGACACAGCCATGCTAAATACCTCAACTTTGCATCTTACAATTTGAGATCAATAGTTATGAAAATATAATAAATGTATTTATAACATTTTATCTGGTGAGGTTCTACTCATTCTCACATTAATTATTTCAATTAATATTTATTGAGCACCTATCATGTGCCAGTTACTATTCTGAGTGCCAGGGAGCAAAATAGAAAAAAGGCCCATCCTCTTATTTACATATAAGTGGAGACAGACAGTAAACAAAAAATATATATAAATAAATAAAATATACATTATGTTAGTGCTAAGAAGAAAATTAAAGCACAAAAGGGATTAGGAAATATCTGAGAAGAAGAGATGATATTTTATGTGGTAAAGCTAAGATAAGCCTCTCTGAAAAGGTAGCATTTGAGTAAAAAACTGAAATAAGTGAGGGAGAAAAACCATGCTTCCTGGAAGAATATTCCAGGAAAAATATCATAGTATAATTCCCATGGTATATCCTCCTATCATGTCTTCCTTAAGGTGTCCCACCGCACTTAATCCATATACACACAAAATTAACTGCAGCCCTCTCTCAGTATCTGCATGCAGTGGGAGAGGTAGTAAGCCCTAGAGAAGTCATGTATAGGAAAAGTCAGTCCTCTGTTTATGCAGGTTTCACATTCTGCAAATACTATACAGTTGACCCTTGAATAACACAGGTTTGAATTGCCTGGGTCCACCTATATGTGGATTTTTTCCAACCATATGCAGAATATTTTACTTCCTCCTCTTTGAGCAGTGAGAGGAAATAAGAAAAAGAAAAATATACAAGTAGATCTATAACCATGTATATCTACATATAATTCAATAAGGAGGTCAGTAATGTAATAAACAAATAAAACCCCTACTGTAATAGAAATTCAGCTTTGTTTCAATTATGAGTCAAAAACAAAGAACATAATTAAATTATTGGTCCACAATTTCAAAGTCACCAATATTTCTTCAACAGAATTTCCAGAGATAGTGAAATATTCCTTTATATTTTATAACCATGTGATTTTTTTCTTCTAAATGCTATTTTTTTCTCTAAACGAGATAATAGCTTTATAAGGTGGCATGTTCTGGCATGATGCGACATTATTAATAAGAAGGAAATTTGTATCATATCTTATGTTAAATAGGTCATTAAATAAAAGCATTTGGATTTTATCCTGAGGACAATGGGGAGTTATGACAGATTTTATGCATTGAAGTAATATGATCAGATGATTAGCATTTTAGCTGTGGTGGCTTTGTGGAGGATGGATCAGAGAGAGGTGGAATTAAATCTGAGAGACCAGTTAGAAAGCTCTACAAATCCAGAGGGACCCATTTTCAGGACCTAGTCTATAATAGAAGCTATAGGGCTGAAAAGGTTGTGAAATATTATAATCATCCTTTCAATTATAAGCAGAGGGAAATCACATACATTGCTTAATACTTTCTCCTACTATCATCCTATGAGGAAAATTCTAGGAGGGACAAGAGGCTAAATCCATTGGTAAGGAACAAAACTTTGAATTTATAAAACAAATAAGGTGGCAGTACACATAAGTCAGGAGGGTCCACAGGACAGAGTTGTGATATAGGGTGAGGCTGTGGAGAGGAGGAGATCAACCAGCAGGAGACACATATAAACCATGTTCAGACTACAGACATATGGAGAGTATCATTATAATATTTGTTCAAAGAGGGAAAATATAGGTACACTTATTACTTTGAGAAAGGGGATAAGGATGAGAGATTACATATATTAGAAATGAATTTTGAGGTAAAGAAAAAGAAAGTATATTTAATCAACAAAGTTATAGTACACCATTACTCTCAGGAATACTCTCCATTTCTGAGAGCTAGTTGTCGTTTTCCATTCCCTGAAAGTACCACTGTCTTTCTAGCATTCATGTCCTTCTGTGTGATAGCATGATAAATAAGTAGTCTTTCCCATAAGCTCCACTTTACTTGGATAATTCTTAATAATCCTTCAAGACTTAGCTCGTGATAGCCTCCTCTAGGAAGCATAATCTGCCATCTTGTGCTTCCAACACCTTACAGAAAAAGACATGTTTTTGCTATGCTTTCTTATCACCATGTACTTATGTCTACTAGAGCTTGAGGAACTATACATTGTGTTTAGCTTCAGACAAGTCCCAGGGTACACCTGTTGTCCTAGTATCCCTTCCAGATTAGCATTTGTTATGGGCAAAAATATCTAATTTAGATATAAATTCCATGGTCAATTTAATCACAGCATTTGTCAGTCTCTCCCACCAAACTCCTTTAAGCCAGAAACTTTATGTTGAACTCTTCCCACAGAGTAGACATCAAGAATATCTGCTGGTTTGGAGATTGATAGAGAAAACAAAAAAAGCAAGATTCTATCTCACCCCTACCAGATCAAGCACTCTGCCATAATTAAAATTATGCACATCCTTAAAACTCTGAAAATACTTCTTCTTCAAACAGGATAGTTCATTTAATTTCTGTGAGAATGAGGAAGGGGTAAGCTTCAACAAAAAGCAAATTGAAAGTATTAGGTTTCTTCAGAAGGGGCAGAGCATAGAAACCTCCAGCAATTGTCTCTCAGCACAAACACCAAATTCAACAACTATCCATGCAATGAAGCACCTTCAGAATAACCAAAACTGAGGTGAGCATTCACAGTACCTGGTTTTAACCTTATATCAAGGAAAGAAGCACTGAAAAAGGCAGAAAAGAAAGTCATGCATTGCTATACCAGCCCTCAGCCAGCACGCTGAGTGGAGAGAGAACTGTGTGTCCTTGTGTGCCCAGGGAAGCGAGAGTGAAGTGATTATGGGACTTGTATTGAAACTCAGAGCCACCCTGTCACAGGGGAACACAGCATAGGGCAGAATTCTGCTGGTTCCCAGAGAGAGAACATCCAGACCAGACCAGTCAGAGGGAAATATTCCACCCCAAAATACAAGTTCCAGCTACCCACCACAGGCTGACAAAAAATGGTCTGGGGCCTGGATTAAATTCATAAGAGAATCAGGCCACAAAGTCTGAAGTCCTTGGGCAATTCCTGTGGCTATGCTGGCTCAGAGCCAATGAACTTGGGGTGCATGTGACCCACTAAGACAGCAGCGGCAGTGGCTAGTAGATATGTCACCCTCCCCGAAATCCAGGCAATGAAACACGGAGAGAGTCTTCTCCCACTTGAGGAAAGGAAAGGGAAGTTCAGAGGACTTTGTTTTGCAACTTGGGTACCAGCTCACCCACAATAAAATAAAGTACCAAGCAGATTCCTGAAGCCCCTGATTTAAGGCATTACCTCTTGAATGGCATTACTAGACCTATGCTGGGCCACAAGGGAAACTGCTGCCCTGAATGGAAGGACTCAGTCATGGCAGGATTCACCACCTGCTGACTAAAGAGCCCTTGAGCCTTGAATAAACATCAGAGGCAGCAGGCAGCAGTAGTCACTGACCTTAGGTGAAACTGGGCTGGATTCAGGTATGACCTAGCACATTCCCAGCTGTGGTAACCACAAGGGAGTGATCATGTCACTCCTCCCCGAACTTCAGGCAGCCCAGCATGCACAGTGAGACTTTGTCTAGGGGAAAGTGAGACAATAGAGTGAAAGACTTTACCTGAGTAATCCAGAGAATTCTCTCATATCTTATTCAATGCCATCAAAGGAGTACCACCAGAAGCCTGCAAGAGGTGCAGATTGATTAGGCTTGGGGAGCCAGATGTGCTGGCTGGTATGCCTGCAGTGACCAAAGAGTTAGATCACAACACTCAATTTTCTTTTAGTACCTGGAAAGCCTTCTCAAGAAGTACTATTCAGCACCTCTTGTATTTTCCTGGATAGAGCTGGAACCCATTCTACTAAGTGATGTATCTCAAGAATGGAAAAACAAGCACCACATGTACTCACCAGCAAATTGGTATTAACGGATCAACAATTAAGTGGACGTATAGGAATAACATTTATCAGGTGTCAGGCGGGTGGGAGGGGGGGCATGGGCAATATACGTAACCGTAACATTTGTACCCCCATAATATGCTGAAAAAATTAGTAACATTAATGTTTGTTATTTGGGAAATAATTAAAATTTAAGGTAGATCAAAAAAAAAAAAAAAGAACAGATTCAAACAAGCCCAGAATGCAATGATTAATGATTAGAATAAATATCTAACTCTTCAAAGCCCAGACATTGACAAATATGCACAAGCATCAAGAAAATCCAGGAAAATGAGACTTGACCAAATGAACTAAATAAGGCATCAACATCCAGTTCCAGAGTGATAGAGATATGTGACCTTTTGGACAAAGAATTCAAAACAGCTGTCCTGAAGAAACTCAATGAACTTCAAGACAATACAGAAAGAATTTAGAAGAAAGAATTTAGAAGCCTGTCAGAGAAATTTAACAAAGAGATGGAAATAATGGGAAAAAAATCAAGCAGAAGTTCTGGTACTGGCATAAAAACAGACACATAAACCAGTGAGACAGAATAGAGAACCCAGAAACAAATCTACACATCTATAGTGAACTTTTCTTTGACAATGGCACCAAAAACATACAGTGGGGAAAGGACAGTCTTTTCAATAAATTGTGCTGGGAAAATTGGATATCCATGTGCAAAAGGATGAGACTAGACCCTTATCTCTCACAATATACAAAAATCAAATCAAAATGGATTAAAGACTTAAATCTAAGATGTGAAATTATGAAACTACTAAAAGAAAACACTGGGGAAATGCTTTTCAACATTGTCTAGGTAAGGACTTCTTATAAAATACCTGCAAAGCACAGGCAACTAAAGCAAAATTGGACAAAAGGGATCACGTGAAGCTAAAAAGCTTCAGTACAGCAAAGGAATAATCAGCAAAGTAAAGAGAAAATCCATACAATGGGAAAAAATATTTGCAAACTATCCATATGACAAGGAATAATAACTAGAATACACAAGGAGCTCTAACAACTCAATATGAAAAAAATCAAATAATACAATTAAAAAATGGGGAAAATATCTGAATAGATCTCTCTCAAAAGAAGACATACAAATGCCCAACAGGTATATGAGAAAGTACTCAACATCATTAGTCATCAGAAAAATGCAAATCAAAACTACAATGAGATATCATCCCACCCCGGTTAAAATGGCTTTTATCAAAAAGACAGGCAATAACAACTGCTGGCAAGGATGTGAAGAAAGGGAAACCCTTATATACTGTTGGTAGGAATGCACATGACTATTCGATGGAAATATTATGAAAGTTCCTCAAAAAACTAAAAATAGAACTGCCATATGACCCAGCAATCCCACTGCTAGGTTTATATCCAAAAGAGAGGAAATTAGTATATTCAGTAATAAATCATATAATCAGTATGTGGAAAAGACATCTACACTCCTATGTTTATTGTAGCCCTATTCACAATAGCTGAGATTTGGAATCAACCTAATCAATAGATGATTGGATAAAGAAATTTTGGTACATATATACAATGGAATACTATATGGCTATAAAAAGAATGAAATTTTGCCATATGTGACAACATGGATGGAACTGGAGAACATTATCTTAAGTGAAATAAGCCAAGCACAGAAAGACTAATCTCACATGTTCTCACTCATATGTAGGAGCTAAATATTAAAACAATCAATCTCAGGGATATAAAGTGTAGAATGTTGGTTACCAGAGGTTGGAAAGGCTAGTGAAGAGGGGGAAATAAAGTAGGGATGATTAATGGGTGCAAAAATATAGTTAGATTGTTAGACAGAATGAACAATATGTGATAGCACAATAAAGTGACTATAGTCAACAATAAGCTAGAGTAGTATACTTTAAAATAACTGTAAGAGTGAACTGAAATATTCCTAATACAAAGAGGTGATAAATGCTTAAGGTGATGGATACCCCAATTACTCTGATATGATTAATATACATTGTATGCCTGTATCAAAATATCACATGTAACCTATAAATATATACAACTATTACGTACCCATAATAATTAAAAATAAATACTTAGAGGAAATAGTGAGGATATAATAAAAACGTTTTATGCATTAAAAAAAGAAACTTCTGGATATTTTTCTTAGAGATGCTACAAATAAGACTGACACCCCATCTCTACTAAAAATAGAAAAATTAGCCAGGCATGGTGGCACACATTTGTAGTCCCAGCTACTCAGGAGGCTGAGGCAGGAGGATCGTTTGAGCCCAGGAGTTGGAGGCTACAGTGAGCTATGATGATACCACTTCACTCTAGCCCAGGGTGAAAAGAGCAAGTCTCTAAATAAATAAATAAACAAATAAAAGTCTCTATATAAATAAATAAAAATAAAATGAACCCCACAGAGCTCTCTGACTCTCTTTCCACCATGTAAGGACATAGCAAGAAGACAAATGTCTATGAACCAGAAAGCAGGCCCTCAGCAGACACAAAATCTGCCAGCACCTTGATCTTGGACTCCTCCTAGCCTTCAAAGCTGTAAGAAATAAATATTTGTTGTTCAAGCTACCCAGTCTATGGTATTTTTATTATAGCAGTCCAATAGACTAAGGCATTCTATAAACTGTTTATAGTATAATTATCTGTTTGCATACAGCTTACCTGATAAAGTGTGAGAGTTATCTATTCCTGTTCTTATGTAATAACTAATACTTATAAAGTAATTTTACTTTCTGTCTTTTGTTTGTGTTCAATTGAATCTGTTCCCTAATTTTTCCTTCTTTTTTCTGTGTGGTACAGAAGCTTCCTCCCCCCAAAGATTAAGTCTGTGAGCACAGCATACAGAAGCAGGTACATATTAGACATCTACCAAATCATAATTTATAACATAGTCAAACCATGCCGGTTTTATCCCCAAAAAATTATACCTGGGAAAGTAGTTTGTAAAATATAAGGTGCTATATAAATGTTCATTAATGTTACTATCAATTATACTTTTAATCATTTATAGCAACAGAAATTTTATATATCTAAGTTAATTCCTTGAAAATTGATTTTTCCCTAACAACTTGCTCCATTATGGTGAAATATTAAATGAGTTGAATCAAACTGAACGATCAGATGGAGTTGAATTCTTTAAAAAAGCCCAAAGTCTAAGGCCTTTAATACACTTACCACTTTCAAAGCAAGCATCAAAGATAAGATCTCCTTTCTTCGGCTGTCCACAGTATCCAGCTGGAAGAACTATATATTTGTTCACGTTCCCTCCGATGGCATCATCATTTCCCATATCATTGCCTATTTTTTCAAAAAAAAAATTGGCTCATGTTAAAATGAAATTAAACTATATTCAGCAACAGAAGTCTAACAAGATTTTTACCATTAACTTACCCCCTTCCTCAGTTATTGAGTGCTTATCCAGGCAAAAAGAAATTAATTACACATTGTGGTATAGTGTAAAGAGGATACATTTTGGAATCAAAATAATATGGACCCACACCTCACCTCTACTCATACTAATTCTCTGTGCCCCAAAGTAATCAACCTAAAACCTTTAAGCCTCAGTTCCTCTTATCCATTAAAAAGAGAATAGTAAACCCATCTTCCAAAGTTGTGTTATAAAAATTAGATATAAAAATATCTAGTATCATTACTGAAATCCAAGATGTTCATTAATTTGCATCAACTATTTAATAAGTGGCAATGTATCTAATTCATCACAAATAGTCAATTGTTTAAATTTAAATAAAGCAATAGTTCTACAAATTACATTATGATTTCCAAATGTTCTACTATAAGAAACAATTTGAGAACCACTGAATTAGCATAGAAGTTCTATCTCTAACAGGAATTTTAATTTTTAAGTTTATGAAGTTTCACTTTCACCTAGGATGTAGAAAAATGGAAAGGACATCATTTCTGCCTTAACAACAAGAAATATCCAAATAAAGTACAAAATCATAACTTTCTCAAATCCAACAGAGAACTGAGGTTGCAAAGCAGTATCTAAGGAAAGTCACGTCTCACCAGAAAGTGATGGGAAGCATATATTGACTCCTCCATAGCAGAACACAAGAAGAAAAAATGCTGGGACTTATAAAAAAAAAAAGTAAGTAAATAGAGCTATATTTTTAATTATTAAAGGTCAAATATAGGATATATAAGAGTATAGAACTACTGGGAGTAATAAACACACAGGGGATTCAGACTCATTTGCAGACTCTTCTGCGCATGCCTATGCCACACATTCAGGAGAAATATCAAGGGCAGGGCAGTAGTCCAGAAAATGCATTTGTTTGTGGTACAGGCCTAGAGATAGGGAGTGGCTTCTGTTATAGGAAAGGCATGAGGCCCCACCAATATCTTTATCCATTGTGGGGAAAATAAAGGCCTATGCCACTGGGGGAGAAATAACAAATCTTATCACCTCAGTGTACAAGTGAAGGGAAGAGGAACAATAAAAGAAAAATCTTCTATACTGGGAGGAGGGGCAGGAAATAGTCCTGGGCCCAGGTTTCTATATCAACATTTTTAGAGGGTTCCTATACCTGAGGGAGCAAAAGAAAACTGTATCACACAAGATCTATCAAAGATTCAAGGCAGAATTTGGCTGCCACAGGAAAGACAGGTGGGATCACTGAAAAAACTCCACGCCAAAACCAGGGCATATAAGCCCTTCCTAACATTAAAGCTAGACTACTACAAAAGAAAATAGTTCTGCCTCCTCAGCACTATGCTAGCAAGCACTGAATAAAAAGCAAATAGCAAAATCCTTCTAGAGTATAGACAGAAGCATGGAGAAAAACCCCATATGTGGCACATATACCCAGGGAGGTCAAAAGTGTAGAGTGAAGCAGAATACCGAAGAAAAATTCTCAATCACCCCAGCCAGCCCCTTCCCTCAAGAATAAAGTGACATTAGAAAAATTTGAAGCTAGTGGCAAACTGAAGATAACCATAGTGACAATGAAACGCAAACCTGACTTAACTCTGAACTAGGTTGACACAATCCCCTACCATAAATGGCCTAGGAAAGAGGTGTATCCATTTCCAGAGACAAATAGTATGTACATCATTCTCCACTTGTCTACACTAGATAGCCAGCATTTAATCAAATATTGTGGACAATACAAAAAAAAAAAAAAAATCAAGAAAAAAATCCTACTGTCTACAGACAATAGAATCAGAATCAGAAATTACCAAATAATGGAATTAGTATACAATGAACTTAAAATAATTAAGATTAATATGCTAAAGGCCATAGTGAAAAATGAGAACAAAATGAATCAACAGAAAATTTCATCAGAGATACATAACCACAATAATGAGGCAATAGGAAATGATAAAAATAAATAACACAGAAACAGACATGAAGAATATCTTTGATACATTCATCAGTAGATGTGACACAGATGAAAAATAAATCACTAAATTATAGATTAATAAAAATAAGTTGAAAAGAAATGCAAAGAGAAATGGGAAAAGTAAAAGAAATAGAGAGTACAGCATCCAAGAGCTATGGAACAATATCAAATGACCTAAAACATGTATAACTGAAATTGTAGAGGAGATAAGAGAGAGAATGGAGAAGAGAAAAATACGTTAAGATATAATGCCTGAGAATTTTCCAAAATTAATGAAATATATCAAGCTACAATCCAAGAAGCAATAAGTAGAATAAATATATTTTAAAAATTAGATATGTCATATTTAAAAAGATATATCACATACAAAGTAACTAACGTAAAAAAATATATAGTATGGCCATGCACGGTGGTTCATGCCTGTAATCCTAGCACTATAGTATGGCCATGCACGGTGGTTCATGCCTGTAATCCTAGGGAGTGTGAGGCAGGCAGATCGTTTGAGCTCAGGAGATCAAGACCAGCCTGAGCAAGAGTGAGACCCCGTCTCTACTAAAAATAGAAAGAAATTAGCTGGACAACTAAAAATATATAGAAATAATTAGTAGGGCATGGTGGTACATGCCTGTAGTCCCAGCTACTCGGGAGGCTGAAGCAGAAGGATTGCTTGAGCCCAGGAGTTTGAGGTTTCTGTGAGCTAGGCTGACACCACAGCACTCTAACCCAGGGAACAGAGTGAGACTCTGTCTCAAAAAAAAAAAAAAAAAAATATATATATATATATATATTTTATATCATAAACTGTGCAAACCAGGAGTCAAGGGAATGACATCTTTAAACTACTAAGAAAAAAATGTCAACTTAAAATTTTATAATAATTGAAAACATCAATTAAAAATAAAGTACACAATGAAGATATTTTGAGAAAAAGAAAAAGAAAAATTTTTATAAACAGACCTGTGGTATAAGAAGTACCAAAGAAAGTTCCTTAGGCAGAAGGAAAATGATACCAAATATAAACTAAAATACACACAAAGAAATGAAGAGCTTCAGAAATAGAATAAGTAAAAGTAAACATAAATTTTCTTATTTTTAATCACTCAAAAAGATAAATGACTGTCTAAAGAGAAAATAGTCATAATGTATTGTGTGTTTATGCCATATGAAAAAATTAAGTATATGACAAAACTAGCACAAAGGATGAAAGGGAAGGATATTGATATAAGTTTCTTAAACTATATATGAAACAGCATAATACTGTTTGAAAGTAGATGGATTATAATAAATTAAATATGTATATTGAAAAGCCTAGGATAACACCTAAAATGGTTATAAATAATAAGGCAATATTGAAGATAAAGTGGAATTAAAAGAAATAGCTGAGAGACTTCATTGAGATGGCTGAATAGAGGTGCCTGGCACTTTGCCTCTTCCACAAGGAAAGACTAAAACAACAAGTAGATAACCATAGGGCAAACAGATTGTCTAATAGAAAACACCTGAATTCTGTAGGAAAGTGACAGGTACCCTCTGAGGAATGAAAGGAAAGAGAAATGAAACAGCTGGTCCAGCCAGGATCATCTCAGATCTAAGAGGCACTACCATTGAAGGGAAAAGTTAAGCAAGAGATCCCCAGTGGTCCACATTCCCACCATAGATGCCTGCAATCCCACGAGAGAGCCCCTCAGACCTCAAAGGTCCTGAGGATACTATAGGGAGATGTCTGGAGTCCATGCAACTGCATTGTTCCAGAGAGCAAATTCATACTGGTTCCCAGTCACTCCCTAAGATGCAAGTAGCTGCAGCACAGCACCATTTTGTGAACCTATCCCCTACCAGACTATATCCTTCTCTAGAAACCAACAGCCTTTACATGTCCACATCTCTGAAGCACCAATGACATACCCTACATCTATGCAGAGGGCTGCAGTATTATTATGCCAGCTGGATCTAGCAGTATGGCTGTGTCCTCAGCACCATAGCCCACACATTGTCCTATATTCCAAAAAACAGGCAGTACCACAAATCAGGACAAAGGAAACTGTCCTGTCCCTAGAACAAAGGAAACTGAACCACATAGTCCACACAGCCTATGAGCTGCCTGCTCCACATCACTGCCATCAACAACTCCACCCCCTCCAGCTGTGTGGCCACCATGCCCCTAGGTGCACCTACACGGAGCCTCAGAACTGGCCTGCCCATGTGTGACATTTGGGAGCCTGAGAATAGCCCTGATCCACTAAATACCTCTGTCAGCAGTACCCATACATCATGTCAAGGGCTCTGAGGACAACCCCACTCCACGTGCTGCTGCTGCTGCTGCTGCTAGAGTTCACACATACTATTTGGGAATAGGAGATCAGCCCAGCCTACCCATCACAGCTGGCACCCAAGTATGCTATCTAGGAGGCTGGGAATAGGACTGATCTACCCCAAACCATCAACAACTATGTATGCCATATAGGGGCTTAAGGACTGGCATGCCCATCCTGTTACCAACACCATTTGTGCCCAAAAGGCAGCACAGCTGACTTTGCTGTCCCTAACAAAGTGTAGGGGACACTTGTAGTGTAGTGTAGCCTTGCAAAAGTCTACTTACAAAAGTCTACACTAACAACTGCAGCCTAAGCCACTGAGGAATTCATAGATACCACTGATGTCAATTATAGCTTAAGAAATCATACAAACACTAAACTAAGCAACAGCCCAGAATCAAAGCCAAAGCACCCTACCCACCCAACACTATAGATATAGCTATAGGAAAAGTTTTTCCCTAGAAAATCCGATTCATAAAATTGAAAGAAAAGACTGTTACATGAGATGTGCAGATATTAGCTTTAGGACACAAGAAACATGAAAAAGCTAAAAAATCTGACACCTCCAAAGGAAAACATAATTCTCCATTAACAGATCCTAAAAGAAAGGAAATCTATGAAATGCCTAAGAAAGAATTCAAAATAATGACATTAAGGAACTTCAGTGACACGAAACATAGATAAATAATAAAAAGAAATCAATAAAAATTTCATCACTTCAATGAGAAGTTCAACAAAGAGACAGATATAATAATAAACCACATAGAAACCCTGGAGTTGAAGGATTAATTGAATAAAATAAAAAATACCATTGAGACCTTTAGCAGTGGATTATTACAAGCATAAGAAAGAAGTTCTGAACTTGAAGGCAGGTCTTTCAATATAATGAAGTCAGACAAGAAATAACTTTTGGGAGTTACAGAAAGAGAAGAGATCAGCAAAGGAATAAAAAAATCTATTTAATGAAATAATAACTGAAAAAATATCAAGTTTTTTTTTAACTATAGACATCCAGATACATAAAGCTCAAACAGTCCTGAATAGATTCAATTTAAAAGAGTCTTTTTTGAGGCACATTATGATCAAACTGTCAAAACATAAAGACAAACAGAATTCTAAAAAGAGCAAGAAAAGTATATGAAGTCACATATAAGGTGATTTTTATAAAACTAGCACCAGGTTTCTCCACAGAAAACTTACAGTCCAGGAGATAATGGGATGATATATTCAAAATGGTGAAAGACAAAAACTGTCAAACAAGAATACAATAACAAGCAAAGCTATCCATCAGAAATGAAGGAGAAGTAAAGTCTTTCCAAGACAAGCAAAAACTGAGGGAATTCTTAATCACTAAACTGGTTTAACAAAACATGTTTAAAGGGGTCCTACATCTGAAAGTGAAAGGACAACATCTATCATCATGAAAACACATGAAATTATACAACTCACTAAGAAAGCAGATATACAAAGGAGAAAGAGAAAGTAATCAAATGTTATCACTACAAAAAAAAATGAAAGAGATAAACAATAAAAGACGGGGCAAAGGAGCAAACAATATACAAAATAATTGGAAAATAATTTTTAAAATGACAAGAGTAAGTGTTCGCCTATTGTTAACAACCTTGAATGTAAATGGTTCAAATTCTCCAATTATTCAATAAAAGAAAAAGTCTAATTAAATGGATAAAGACAAGACCCAATTATATGCTGCTTAAAAAAAAACCTCACTTCTCCTGTAAAGACACAGAGATGGAAAAAGAAATATTCAAAACAAGGAAAAACCAAAAGCATGCAGAAGATCAGACAAAATAGATGTCACTCACAAAACATAAAAGGAAAATAGAAGAACATTATATGATAACACCAAATTCAATTAAACAAAAGGATATAACAACTGTAAATATATATGCATACAAAACCAGAGAACACGGATATATAAAAAAATGATTAGAGATAGAGAGGTAGACCACAATATAATAAGGGAAGGGGAGCTTAAATAATCTACTGTCAACATGAACTAGATGACCTAACCAGAATATCAACAAAGAAAAATTGGACTTAATCTGTCCTATAGAACAAATAAACCTAACAAACATTTATAGAACATGACACATGACAGCTACAGAATACACATTCTTCTCACCAGCACATGAAATATTCTCCAAGCTTAACCATACATTAGGCCAGAAACAAGTCTCAAAACATTTTAAAAAATCAGAATCATATCAAATTCCTTCTCAGACAACAACAGAAAAAAAAAAAAACTAGAAATCAGTGACAAAAGAAACTTTAGGAATTGTACAAATACATAAAAATTAAACAATATGCTCCTGAACAACTATTAGATCAATTAAGAAATGAAGAGGGAATCAAAATATTATTTAAAAGAAGTAAAAATGAAAGCACAACATACCAAAACCTATGGAATACAGCAAAAGCAGCCCTAAGAGGGAAGTTTACAGCAATAAACAAATATATCAAAAAAGCAGAAAGATTTCAAATAAACAATATAATGATATACCTGAAGAAACTAGAAAAGCAAGGATCAACCAAGCCAACAGAAAAAAAGAAATAAAAATAAACAAAATGAAGACTAAAAACCAAAGGATCATTAAAATGAAAAGTTGGTTTTATGAAAAGACAAACAAAATTGATAAACTAGTAGCCAAACTAACCAGGTCAAAAAAGAAAAGACCCAAATAAATAAAATCAGAAATTAATAAATAATTCATTACAAAGTGGTACCACAGAAATACAAAGATCATTAGAGAATATTATGAATAACTATGTACTGACAAATTAGAAAATGTAGAGAAAATAAATAAATTCTTGAACAGATATATCCTACCAAGTTTGAACCAGAAAGAAATAGAAACCTGCACAGATCAATAACAAGTAACAACATTCCCAGAGAAGCAAAGACTAAGGGAATTTGTCACCACTAGATATGAACTACAAGAAATGCTCAAAAGTGCATTAAACACCAAAAAGAACAGCCAATACCCACCAGTGTAAAAACATTCAAAAGTAAAAACTCACAGCTCCTATAAAACAGTAATAAAAAATACAATACAACTAGGTAACAATCAACATGACGACTGGAACAATACAAGAACTATCAATAATAACATTGACATTTTAATGAGGATTGCAATGAATCTGTAAATCACTTTGAGTAACATAGACATTTTAACAATATTGATTCTGTCTATCCATGAGCATGATATGCTTTTCCATTTGTTTTCATCCTCTGCTATTTTCTTCTCAGAGAGTCACAGTTCTCCTTGTAGAGGTCTTCCACCTCCTTGTTTAAATATATTCCTAGATATTTTATTTTTTCTACACTTCATATGGAACCATAAAAGAGCCTGAATAGTCAAAGCAACGTTCAGCAAAAAGAACAAATCAGAAGGCAACACTTCACCAGACTTCAAGCTATACCACAAGGCTACAGTAACCAAAATAGCATGGTTTTGGCACAAAAACAGAATATTAAATAATATTTTGATCAGAACACAGAGCTCAGATATAAAATCATCCTCATATTGCCATCTGATCTTTGACAAAACAGACAACAACATACACTGGGGAAAAGAACCCCTATTCAATAAAATGGTGCTGGGACAATTGGATAGCTATGTAAAAGATTGAACCAGGATCCTTACCTCTAACCACTCACAAAAATTAACTCAGGATGGATAAAAGACTTTAACCTAAGGCATGAAACTATAATAATTCTAGAAAAAAATGTTAGAAAAATTCTTCTAAATATTGGCCTAAGCAAAGAACTTATGAAGAAGATCCCAAAAGCAATCACAGCAAAAACAAAAATAAATAAATAGGAATTTATTACATTAAAAAACTTCTGCACAGCCAAGGAAACAATCAATAGAGTGAATAGACAACCTACAGAATGGGAGAAAATATTTGCATGTTATACATCCAATAAAGGGTTAATAACCAGAATCTACAAATAACTCAAGCAAATCAGAAAAAAACAAAAATCAAATAAGCCCACGAAAAAGTATGTAAAAGACATGAACAGAAACTAATCAAAAGAAGATAGACTAATGGCCAGTAAACATATGAAAAAAATGCTCAATGTCTCTAAAACTGAGGGAGATGAAAATCACAATGAGATTATCACCTAACTCCAGTGAGATGGCTTTTATCAAAAATTACCAAAACAACAGATGCTGGCATGGATGTGGAGAGAAAGGAACACTTATACAATGTTGGTGGGACTGCAAACTAGTACAACCTCTATGGAAAGTAGTATGGAGATGCCTCAAAGAACTAAAAGTAGAACTACCATTTAATCCAGCAATCCACTATTGGAATTTACCCAAAGGAAAAAAAGCCATTTTATCAAAAAGACATTTGTACTCAAATGTTTATTTAGCACAGTTCACAATCCTGAAGATGTGGAATCAACCCAAGTACCCATCAATACAAGAGTGGATTAATAAAATGTGGTATATGTATACAATGGAGTATTGCTCAGCCATAAAAATGGGGGAAATAATAACATTTTTAATAACCTGGATGGAAAAGGAAAAAAAAATAACCTGTATGGAACTAGAGATCATTATCCTGAGTTAAGTATCACAAGAATGGAACAACAAACACCACGATCAACACTCATGTGCACATACAGAAGTAAACTGAACGGAAATCAAGCAGTAGAGAGAGGGAGGAAGGAATGGGTAAAATCATACCTAACAGGTACAATGCACACTATCCGGTGATGGGCACACTTATATCTTTGACTGAAACTGTGCAAAAGCAATTCATGTAGCCAAAACATTTGTACCCCCATAATATTCTGAAATTTAAAATAATATTAATAATAATATTGATTATAAATGGCCTAAATGCCCCACTTAAAAAATATAAATCACTGGATTAAAAACACAACCCATATATCTGTTGTCACCAAGATACCCATTTTACTCATAAAGAGTCACATATATGCAAGGTAAAGGGGGGAAAAATAGTCTTCACAAATGGAAATCAAAAACAACCAGGAATAGTTATTCTCATATCAGATAAAACAGATATTAAATAAGCAAAACTGCAAAAGACAAAGAAGGTCATTACATAATGATAAAAGGATCAATTCAATGAGAAGATTTCTAACACCAGAGCACCCAGATTCATATAACAAATACTATTAGACCTAATAAATGAACTAAACAGCAAGATAACAATAGTGAGGGACTTCAACATTCCACTGACAGAACTATACAGATCACTGAGGCAGACAATCATACATAAATACTGCACATAAACAGAACTCAAGAACAAATGGACCTAAAAGACATTTACAGAACATTCTACCAAAAACTGTAAAATATACATTTTTCTCATCAGTACAGGGAACATTATTCAAGATATACCATATGTTAGGCCATAAAACAAGTCTCATCAAATTCTGAAAAAATGAAATTATACTATTTGTCTTCTGAGACCACAGTGGAATAAAACTAGAAATCGATTCCAAGAAGAACTCACAAAACTATACTAATACATGGAAAATAAACCACCTGATGCTGAATGACCATTTAGTCAATGATGAAATCAAGATGGAAATAAAAAATAATTTAGGTTGAATGATAATGGTGACACGAGCTACCAAAATCTCTGGGATACAGAAATAGCAGTGCTAAGAGGGAAGTTCATAGCAATAATTGCTTACATAAAAAATAAAAATCACAACCTAATGTCACACCTAAGGGAACCAATAAAACAAGAACAAACCAAATCCAAAGATAGCAGAAGATAAGAAATAACAAAGATCAGACCAGAACAAAACCAAATCAAAACCAAAAAAACAATACAAAGGATCAACAAAATGAAAAGTTGTTTCTTTGAAAAGATAAACCAAATTGACAGATCACTAGCTAGATTAACCAAGAAAAGAAAGGATAGGTTTCAAATAAGCTCAATCAAAAATCAAAAAGGGGACTTTACAACTGATACCACAGAAATACAAAAGTTCTTCTGAGACTACTATCATACAAACACCTCTATGAACACAAACTGGAAAATCTAGAGGACATAGATGAATTCTTAGAAACACAAGACCTCTCAAGCTTGAATGAGGAAGAAATAGAAATCTTGAACAGATTGATGATGAGAGTAGTGAGATTTAATCACTAACAAAATATCTCCGTACAAAAAAAAAAAGCACCCATGACCACACTCAGATTCACAGATGTATTCTACAACACCTACAAAGAACAACTGGGACCCATATTACTGAAACTCTTTCATAACATCAAGAAGGAGAGAATCCATCTTAACTCATGCTACAAAGCCATTATCACCCTGATACCAAAGCCAGGAAAGGACACAGTACAAAAAGAAAAATACAGACCAATATCCCTCAGGAACATAGATGCAAAAATCATCAACAAAATACTAGCAAACCGAATCCAACAGCATATCAAAAAAATAATTCACCACAATCCATTGGGTTTCATCCCAGCAATACAAGGATGATTCAACATACACACCTTCTCATCTCCCAGAATGGTATATATGCATATATTGTGTGTCAGGGTGGATGTCTGCAATAGTAACATGAGAACTCTTCCAAAAATGTCCTCACGAGGATAGTGGAAGGGAGGGCAGTTGCTAAGAGAACTTCCACTCTCCATGAGAGAGTAACTAGAACTGGATCCACACTCTCTCCATAAACAATTAGAAAACAGACAATTACATGTGAAACAACTCTTTTCAGACTTGAATAACAAGCAATGCAAGACTGTGATGCCTTACAAGGGGGAAATAAATGAAGTGAGCCTAGCAATAGCCCCAGCTTTTAGATTAGCGATCCTCTCTGGAAGATAGTGAAGTGAGAGAGTTCCCAAGTAGAACATGGTGGTTTCTCTAAGTTGAGGAGACAAAAATAAGAGTTTGGAGAGCCTGAAGAACCTTATAGTTGAGGTTCAAAGCACTGAAGAGGAGAAAGCTATGTAGGGCCAGAGCATTAAAAATCTGTATAATGTCTCATGGAGTCTTTGGCTGAATACTAAGCCATGTAGAGTGAAACTCCATAAGGCCAAGAAAAACATGACCTGAAACTCGTAGACTAGACAGTTTGCAAAATTGGGAAACATTCAAGTTGCAAGCAAGTACAGATTCAAGGTAGGTGCTAGCCATGAACACTTGAAAAATGAAATTTGAAATACAGCACCATCTGTAATAGTATCAAAAAACATAAAATACTCAGCTGTTAACAAATTATGTACAAGAACTATATAGTGAAAACTAAAAAACAGTGCTAGCAGACATTAAGGAAAACCCAATTAGATCCCAAGGTATACTCTGTTCATGGATTAGGAAACTCATTTTTGTTAAGATGATAACTTTCCAAAATTTGATCTCTAGATTAAATGCAATTTCAATCAAAATCTCAGCAGGCTTTTTTTGTAGAAATAAATAAGTTGATTGTAAAATGTACATGGAAACTCAAAAGCCCAAGAATAGAAATACAATTTTTAAAAACAAGGAAAATTTTGGAGAATTTACATTATATGATAACAAGACTTACTTTAACTACCAAGATAAGCACATATAGATATCAGGGTAGACATATAAATTAGTGGATCAGAATACATAGTCCAGAAATACATCCACATTCATATGATCAATTAAGTTCCAACAAAGCTGCAATGGTAACTTAATCTGGAAAGAACAATTTTTACAACAAATAACGCTAGAAGAACTGGACATCTTTTCAGAAAAAAATGAACTTTGTCCTGTACTTCACACAATACACAAAAAATAGCTTAAAATTGATCATAGACCTATCACTAAAAATATGAAACTTCTAGCAGAGAAAATCCTTTCATTCTTTGAGTAGGCAAAGATTTCTTAGATAAGACACAAAGAGTATAAACCATAAATGAAAAGGAGGTTGTTGACTGAGAAGGGCACAAGGGAACTTACTAGGATGGTAGAAATGTTATATATCTGTATGATAGTAGAGGTTACATGGGTGTATATATTTGCCAAAACTCATGAAATTGTAAGCTAAAAATGGATACATTATATGTAAATTGTATAATAAAGTTTATTTTTAAATATTTAAAAGTGAAAGTGGCCAGAATCTATCTTAATGTCGTAGAATTAATTCCACCTGTGATATATACATAAAAGTAAAATTAAAAGTATATATACTGAAAAAAAAGCAAAATCACCTATGACTTATACCCCTTAAAACCCTGTTCTCATTCCCTAGATGCAAATGCTCTTAACCATTTGTTTCTAGTTTCTCAAGTATTATTCTACACAGTATCTTTATACATCTGTATCTTAATTTATCAACATCAGATGGTATCTATTGACATTCTGGTAGAAAAGATAAGGAAATCGTTTGTGTACATTATTCTCCACATCTCTGTCTAACAATTTTTGTTAGTTCTATTATTATTTTAATTATTCTGCCAACATGGTTATCAAGGTGAGCAGTTTGCCCAGGGGGCATTTTGAAAATTTGTTGAGACATTTTTTTATTTTAATAACGATGCAAGAACCCTGATAGTATTTGCTTGGTGGGGACCAGGGATGTTAGATGTACTACAAAGCAGAAGAGAGTACTGTACAGCTTCCAAAAGTCCCACCAGACATTCATGTGTGCAAAAACCCTATTTATGTGAACTTAGTACCTATCTCTGTTTATATATAAATACAAAGGATTTTGCAATAAACACTAATTTAATGCAACTAAAACATGTAAATCAAGGAAAGATTATAGGGAATTTGTTCATAATTTTACCGTGAAGTATCACCATTTTAGAAAATCATGTCACCAACAGCATCGTTACTATATTTGATTTATTAATACAACACTCCTATGTCAGTCAACATTCATAGCAATTATGTTTATAGTGACTCTACACACAAATGAAATTATTAGAATTCTTTATTATGTTTTCCATTTGCCTGGATATATGCATATCTTCATTTTTCCTTGTGAAGAAATCCTACCCAACCTGTAGACCTGCATGAAATGTCATCTCCTCCAGGAAGTCCTATCTGATTTCCCCCAAGATAATCATTCTTCCACTGTGTTCCCACACATATTTTTATACCTTTTCACACCATATTTTTATTTTTAATTAAGTGTCTTTTTATCCCTAGTGATTATGGTTTCTCATCAAAAGAATCTAATGCCTTATCTTTTTATAGCTACTTTCCCTCTCTCCACCCCAGCTATGACATAATGCTTGGCAAAATGTCATTAATCTATAAATAGTCATTGAATTACTAAAGTATAAAAGGACTTTTAGGAGGTAAATTTGATTTGAATATTGACTATTGTTTTTACTAATCTGTTGAGAACACAGGAGACATATGTTATTATATATTTTAAATTCATCAAAAGAACAAATGGCACATTTACAGTTTACTAAGAAAGACAGTTATGATATAATGAGACCAATAGGCAAAGAAGGCAAGACACCACAAAACATGCATATTAAAAAGGGGAGGAATGGGGGAGGAAAAGAATTATAGCCTGCAACATTAATTCAATAAAATGATTGATTATTTAAATGCACAAGGCAGGAAATGCAAAGTTATTATTCTCGGAGAAATCATATCTCAATTACATTCCAAAGCATATAAAACCATTAAAAATAATGACATTTAGAGTAATACAAAATAATACAAGGTGGAAGAATTATTGTTGCCATGGAATAACTATTAATTTCTTGACTTCTATACATTGTAATGTTCAGCCACATAGATGTTTCACTCAGATTTTCAGATTCAAACTCTTTACTGTTATTTTAAAATATCCCACATTTATCTAAGGCAGCATGAATTACTAGTTAAAAATTTGGATTTCACAGTCACATAGATTTGGGATTGAATCCATTTAACTCAGATATGAAATAAAGTTTGACCTGTGTTAAGTAATTTAACCTCTCTGAGCCCATCTCCGTACCTTCCAATATTGTTCTGAGGTTACAGGATATAAATGTAAATCACCTAGAACATAGTATTTACTAGATAAGTAGCTTATTATTATTATTATCATCATTATCATTATTCTTATTATCATCTGTATCTTGAAATAAGTATATTTAACAAAAAGAATACAAGATTCAATTCTATAAAGTATAAAAGAAGATTCATTTGTTTACGCCCTCTGCTATTTACTTTCTCAGTGTTTCCTAGTTCTCCCTGCAGAGGTCTTTTACCTCCTTAGTTAAGTATATTCCTAGGAACTTTATTTTCTTTGTTGCTACTGTGAAGAGTATTGAGTCTTTGATTTGGTTCTCAATTTGACTGTTATTGGCATAAAGGAATGCCTCTGATTTGTGTGTATTGATTTTGTATCCTGAAACTTTACTAAATTCATTTATCAATTCCAAGAGTCTCTTGAATGAATCCTTAGGGTTTTCTAGATATAGTATCATATCATCAACAAAGACTGAGAATTTGATCTCTTCTGCCCCCATTTGGATGCCTTTAATTCCACTCTCATGTCTGATTGCTATAGCCAGGACTTCCAGCACTATGTTAAATAGAAGTGGAGATAGTGGGCAACCTTGCCTGGTTCCAGTTCTAAGTGGGAATGCTTTCAATTTTTCCCCATTCAGTATGATGTTGGCTGTGGGTCTGTCATATATGGCTTGTATCATTTTTAGGTAAGCCCCTTCTATACCTATTTTGTTAAGTGTTCTTATCATAAAAGGGTGTTGAATTTTGTCGAATGCTTTTTCTGCACCTATTGAAAGGATCACATGGTCTTTGTTTTTGCTTCTGTTTATGTGATGAATTACATTTATAGATTTGCATATGTTGAACCATCCCTGCATCCCTGGAATAAAACCCACTTGGTTGTGAAGGATTATTTTCTTGATAAGCAACTGGATTCGATTGGCTAGGATTTTGTTGAGAATTTTTGCATCTATATTTATAAGTGATATTGGTCTGTAGTTTTCTTTATTTGTTGCATCCTTTCCTGGTTTTGGTATCAAAGTGATGTTGGCTTCATAAAATGAATCAGGTAGGATTCCATCCTTCTCAATGTTGTGGAATAATTTCTGCAGGATAGGCACCAGTTCTTCTTTGTAGGTATGGTAAAACAAGCACCACATGTACTCTCCAGTAAATTGGTATTAACTGATCAACACACCTAAGTGGACACATAGGAATAACATTTATCGGGTGTCGGGCAGGTGGGAGAGCGGAGGAGGGGATGGGTATATACATACATAATAAGTGTGAGGCGCACCGTCTTGGAGATGGTCATGCTTAAAGCTCTGACTCGAGGGGGAAGGGGGGCAAGGGCAATATACGTAACCTTAACATTTGTACCCCCCCATAATATGCTGAAATACAAAACCAAAAAAAAATCATATAAGGGAAGATTCAGAAAAGGAAGGGAATAATTTAAATTGAAATCTATGAAGAATGTCCTGGTACAAATTTTTTCTTTGAAGTAAACACTGAATACTGTTGTCTTCAGTTAAATTAAACACTAAAACGCCTTTATTATCACGTGCAAAGTATTTGTCTCCAAACATAGAGGCAGAGCAACATAGTGAATTTTTTTCAATTTAAGGGAGCTAGAGAAAAATGTTAAAATAAAAAAAAAAAAACTGAGGTTTATCTTTAATGAAGATCCAATCCTGATAATGTTGTTATTATTAATATTTATATGTCTTGCTAACATTGGTTCTACAGCATTTGAAAAACACCATGTGAATAACAAATACTTAGCAATAAAAATTATAAGAATATTTGGGGTTAGGGGGACAAAGAAAGATGTATATCTATAGATGTAACATGTACCTGGTGAAATAATATGATAATTATATCTTATTTCACTCTAATAAATAGGCCTGCTGAGACATCTAGAAATAGACTTTAGGGCTGTGTCGAATTTTTGACATTTAAATGGGTTGTGCTGCTGATGAATCTGACAAAAGCTCAATTTGTTTTATTTTTACATTGAAAACTACTTTACATGAGTTATGAGCATTCATATTGGTCAAAAATGAGGAAAACAGCTTATTAATTAAAACTGACCTTTATATAGGACATGTATTCCACCTCACAGGCTAAAACACCTATGAAGAGGTAACAAATTACATCTACATATAAATGATATGCAGTTAAAGGGGTTTGTCAAAAGTTCCATTAAAAAGCCATATTCCCAGAGCTTCATAACTTTGAGAGAAAACTACATTGAAGATGAGACTTAACCCACAATTCTCACCCAAGAAAATAAATCTAAAATCTCTACTTGTGGATGTCTTGGGAAAGAGAACCTATTCATTTAGAGACTTTAGTCTTTAGGGAACTAGTACCCATTATACAGCTTCTTCCTAGCATTTTTAGAAATCTTTCCATGTTAATTCTGATTGAAAATATATTTATAAGATAGACTGCAAGAACTCACATAAAAGAATTTTAAAAAGATAATTTCCAAAATATACTTACCATAATTCTCTCTAGGCACATACATGTACAACACAAATGAGGTATCTTGGTTTGTTAAGCTACAAACAATCATAAGATATTTCAGTTACCAAATATGTACTAAAGATCTATTTTTGTACCCACTCCATCTTGTGCCTAGAACTAAGAAGACCATATAAGAAACATAAGCTGTAAATCAATCATTCACAGAATATTAAGGATACACATGTAATATTAACACTCTCAAAGCTAACCATCTAAAGAGTATACTGAACATAATAAAACATATAATAAAAATGTTCTATTTCTTCAAGAAGATTAAATTCAGTACAGACTATGTAGTTTTGGTAACATGGAGTTTGAAGAAAACTGGCCCTGAAGCTTAATTCTTGCTTGGCTACCTTTTGGGTGTATGACCATGGATGAACCCAAATTCAGCAAACTATGGTCTTGGACTTCTCTATTTTCATCCCACAGATGTTTAAAATAAATGGTTGGCCTATTTTTCCCTGAAAGAGTAATTTGCATCCAATTCCCAACATTTTGCAGTAAATGATCTCCCTCCCTTAGTCTTACACAGGACTCCACTTATACCTTTTGTATTTTGTATTATAGTTAATTGCATATGCCTTAATGTCTATTTCCCAACCAGTCACATTCCACTAATATACCAGTCACAATGGAAAGAACTATATATTCTTTGATTACTTTTAATAGAAACACCTACATTCACTGTAGAACTAAAAAATTCCTGATGTAAAGACATTTCAATAAATAGTAATTTAATTGAGAATTTTATTGAAAATGAATCTTTTTTCTTTATTTTCTTTTTTTTATTTCTTAAAAGTATATTCTATTCCATACCAAGTGGGAGTAAATTTTTAAATTACCACATAAGCTCTGGAGCTATTAATTCATTTAACAAAGCATTTATTTATGACTACTATGCCCCTACTATAATCAGTTCTGGTAGTATGAATATAAATCTGAAAAGTTCCTGTTCTCGAGGATATTAGTGGGAAAGGCAAATCAGTAAAACACTACTTTTAGTACAATGTTCAAGGTACTTCACATTTGTACAGAGGAACAGCATTTATACCTTCCTCACAGAAGGCTTTCTGAAGGGCATGCCACCCAAACTACCTTAAAATATGTGTAAAAATCAGCCAGGTAAAGAAGTGTGAAAAGGAGTTCCAGGAAAATCATGTATGTAGGAACAAGGTGTGAGTCTGGAGAGGGAGACAGGAACTAGATCATGGAATGCATTATATGACATGCAAGGAAGGTTAGATTTTATCCTGAAGGCAGTAAAAACCTGTCCCTGAAGGATATAAAGCAGAACAATGGTGCAATCTAACTTTGAGGTTCAGAGCCCAGAGCATTTTCACAGAAAAGGTGAAAGTTGCCTTTGTGGTAATGACTTGAATACAGTAGGGCAAGCAGTGATAAGTGAATGAGATAGGCAGAAGGGTTAAGGGAGCAAAGATTCTAGGATGGTTCAGCCCGTTGTGCAGCCTCAGAGACCATTCTGCTTCCACACAGATTGCACTGTTTGCACTGTTTGAGGAAGGCATGATGATAGATCAGACTTTGGAGAATTTACAAATGTAATCTTGTCAAGCTCTACAACTGCATTCTGGTTCCCAAATTAGACTTGTACTTCTAAATGAAATTTTAATTTACATGCTAAAAACAGAACCTTTAAAAACAACATCTGGCTGGTTTTCCTAATTTATTTCTACCAGATTCAATATTCAGAGTTCCATTCCAGCACAGTGTTCTTCCATTTGTGGCCTATCAAAGGTTTCTGATGGATCTCATTTATCTCTCTCAGTATTCACTGGGTACCCACCCTGTGCTAGGCACTGTGCTAGGAGGTAAAGATCCAAACATGAATAAGATTTAAGATAATCCTTCAAGGAGTGTAGGCAGAGGAGGAGGAGTAAGAAAGTGTAACAAAGTGCTTTAATTTTGAGAATATATGTAACATTGTAGAATGGAGACCTAAAGAAAGAAGTAATAAACCCTGTATGTTGGGAAAAGGAGGGGGAAGAACCTAGGAAGTTTTCTAGAGAAAAGGTAACACATAATACATAAACCGAATATTTAGTAGGTGCCTACAAAACAGCCAAGGTGTAGAGCTGCAATTTTGGAAAGGATAGGTTGCTCTGAAATAAAAGGCCCAGAGATTCAAAATAACAGCCTGGAGAGTTAGACAGAAGTCAGATTATAGAGAATCTTATATGTATATTAAGAAATATGTACTTTATCTCATCAATAATTGAAATTATTAATGGATCTTAAGCAGTAAAATTATAATATTTGCTTGTACAATAGAAAGGTCCCTCTGACAGTAAAATAGACAATGAATTGGTGAGGGATATTGTATAGAAAGTAAGTTGGGAGGCTGAAGCAGTAGTCTAGATGAGATACGATGAGGGTTCATGCTAAAGTAAAAGCAGTGGAGATAGAAAGTGGAGATTAAAATGAGAAATATCCACAAGTCTTACTGAATAATTAGATGCTGTTATTCCCCTAATTCTTGTATCACATTTTTGGTAGTTTATTTCTCTTATAAATGAATTACTAATAATTAGTGAATATAAGAGAAAAGATAATAAAATTCAAGAAATGGCAACCTTCAAACAAGGTAATATCAAATTCTCCCATATCCTGGGAATAATTGATTGCTCAAACAGGTTCAACATTTTTATTCAAGATTTAGAAAAAACTAAATGTTTATTATAAAATTTTTTCAGATGTTTCAAAGACAGGAGGTAAAGCACAGATGTCAGACTATAGATTCAAATAATCTTCATAACAATGATGTTAGGCCAAAATTAACAAAGATAAACATAAATCCCTGAACTTAGCTTGTGTAAAAAATCAATTGTACCAATGTTGATCCAGCCTAGTGGAAGAAAATGTGGGAAAAAAAAATCTCAAAGTTGTGGTTGATCAATGTTACAAAAAATTAACACAACTTATGACAACATTAACAGAAGTTAGTTGTCCTGGTCATGCAAAGTAAGTTTTAATGCATTATGTACTGATCAGACCACAGTGGAAGAACTCTGATCCATTTCAGGCATCACATTTAAAGAAAGGCACAAATTAGACTCTTTATATAGTCACATTTAAAGAGAGGCACAAATTAGAGTATTTATGTAGGAAAATAATCATGACACTTTTGAGTCATCTGAGATCCATATACAATAAAGAGAAGCTGAAAAAATAAGAGACAATAACAAATTAATCTGCATATCCGTAGTACAGTAGCTACTCCTGATGTGTAATAAATAAATGAGAACCAAAAACTGAAGGGATATTATTAGAACTCTCTTCAAATATTTGAAAGGCTGACCAGCATAGTGGCTCATGCCTGTAATCCTAGCACTCTGAGAGGCCAAGGCAGGAGGATTGCTTGAGCTCAGGAGTTCAAGACCAGCCTGAGTAAGAGCAAGACCTCATCTCCACAAAATATAGAAAAAATCATCCAGGTGTGGTGGTATACACCTGTGGTCCCAGCTACTCAGGAGGCTGAGGCAGGAGCATTGCTTGAACCTAGGAGTTTGACATTGCTGTGAGCTAGGCTGATGCCACGGCACTATAGCCTGAGCAACAGGATGAGGCTGTCTTTTAAATAAAAATTTTTTTTGAAGAGCTAAAAAGTAAAAAAAGGACTGGACTGTAATCAGAATTTTGCTGTTAGACTGGACAAAAACTACCAATGGGTAGATTTCAGCTCAATATATGAAAAAAAATGAACAAACAGCTAATCAATATAACCATCCAACAGTGAAATAAGATGTCCTAGAAAGATATTCTTTTTTCATGGGAGGTAGATAAAGCAGAGACTAGGTAATCATTTCTTGGGTTTTCTGTAAAAAGGGATCTTCCTTGAGTAGGAAGTTGGGCAAGATGACCTCTTAGTATCCCTTAACGTCTATGATTCAAAGAACTTACTAAGCATCTATTACATGCCCAGCCAGTAAGAAATATAAAAACAAAGTATAATATATGTTTTCTGTTCTCCATGTTTATCCCAAAGTTGAGAGGATTCAATTAATATATGTGAAACAATTAAAGAATAATTAAGTAACAAACTATACTACACAAAATGAGACATGAACTCACTGGAAATGCCTCTTGTAGTTGGTGGAACTTAAGTTAGTTCCTGAAGGATGGACTTTTGGTTTTAACATTTTCATCATTTGACTAGCCACATAATAGTTCTATTCTTTTTCAATTCACTAAACTAATGACATATTTTCTACTTTCCAATATATGAATAGTAAAATAAATTTATAATACAATGACAAAATATCTTGGGTCATTTCTATATTTCTACTGGTAAAGACTATCTTATTTTAAAAAACAATGTTTTAGTTATTGAGATGGAGTAATAGGGAATTCAAATAATGATGGGAACAGCCCTGGTGCAATGGCTCAAGCCTATAATCCCAGTATATCAAGGGGGTAGGATTACTTGAAGCCAGAAGTTCAAGACAGGCAGGCAACATAGTGAGATCCCATCTCTTCAAAATATTTAAAAAATTAGACGGGTGTGAGTGATGCAGGCCTACAGTCCTAGCTACTCAGGGGACTGAAGCGGGAGGATTGCTTAAGCCTAGGAGTTCCAGGCTACATTGAGCTATGATCATGCCACTGTATTCTATCCTGGGCAGCAGAGTAAGACAAGGAAGGAAGGAAGGAAGGAAGGAAGGAAGGAAGGAAGGAAGGAAGGAAGGAAGGAAGGAAGGAAGGAAGGAAGGAAGGAAGGAAGGAAGGAAGGAAGGCAGGCAGGCAGGCAGGCGGGCGGGCGGGCAGGCGGGCGAATGGATGGAGAGGATAGTTTTGTTACATGAAATTCCCACAAATAAGATCATGAATGTCTCTTAATCCTTAGAGATTAAGCATATTTCCTTTAAATAGGCAAATAAAATCTCTCCCATATTTATCCTTGACTATGTTAACAAAATATAAAAATCATCATGTTGTATATAATAATATTCTAAGTTTGAACTTCACAATAGATAATACATTATTCTTGTCTCCTCACATTGCTTAACAAAGTGTCTTAAATAGAATAGATGAATTATAAATAGGAGAGTGAATGGATGAATAAGTGATTAAATGAAAATAAAAATGTGGAAGTTCTCTAAGATTATGCTTATATCATTTCAACAAGTTAAAAAGATGTGAAAATTATGCATATTGAACTATTGTAGACAAAATGAATCAATTGGGATTCAATGTAGAATTTGGTTTAAAACAATAAGAAATAGCAACCACTTTTCAAGAACTTACGTTGTGTCTAACCCTGGGCTAAGTATTTTATATATTATTTCATATAACAAAAATCCTATGGAGTAGTTCTTAATTCCTTAAGAACTGAGGCTTAGTATGGTTAAGTAACCTTCCCAACATCACATAGCTAATTAATGGGAAAGCCCTAACTCAAATCCAGCTCTGATTTCAAAACCCCTACCCATTCATGTACTTATTCATCCAATATATAATTGAGTTCCTACTGCATACCAGGAACAGTTCTAAGTGTAGAGACAGTAGCAGATAAAACAGACTACATTCATTCAGTGATCCTTGCAGCAAATATTATTGAGCATCAGTTATACATCAGACATTGTTCTTGGCACTCAATATAACATGGGAAGCAAAACAATCAAAATCCCTGACTCCATGAAACTTATATCCTGGTTGGGGAGACACTGAATAAATATACAAATATATGATATTATGGTAGATATGATATAATGATTCTACCAAATTCCATTTCATTTTCTCTCTTGAAATGGAGAGAAACCTGACTACATTTCCTAGTCTCCTTTGCAGTTAGAAAGAGATTATATCATTTCCAGACCTGATTTCAAACTCAATCCTTCATATTATCTTTTCCCCATCTACCATCCCAAAACAGATAAGGATAAGACCCTAGTAAATGAAGGAGACATATTCAAGAAAGAGCTTAAGTCCCTGAATGACTGACTGCATGACCCTCTAACCAGCACAAAATCATGATCTGAGTAAGAAATAAATTTTATTGTTTAAGCCAATGAAATTTGGGGTTCATCTGGTATAACAGTAAGCCTACTTTTATTAATACAAACATAATGACAGACAGTGATGAGTGCTATGAAGAAAAATAAAACAGATAATAGAATATAGAGAGAATAGGTGCTATTTTAGAATAAGGTGGTGGGAAAGAATTCCCTAAGAAATGACATTTTATCTGGTACCAGAATTAAGTGATTCCTGTGAAGGCTTAGGGAAACAGCATCACAGACAGAATGAGGAACAAGCGTAAAGACCCAGAAGCACAAGCAAATTTGTAACATTCAAGGAACTGAAAAAACAAACAAATTGGCTGGGCGTGGTGGCTCATGCCTATATTCCCAGCAGTTTGGGAGGCCAAGGAGAGAGTATCACTTGAGGCGAGGATTGTGACACCAGCCAGAGCAACAAAGTGAGACCCCAGCTCTACAAAAAATATTTTTAAAAAATTAGCCAGGCATGGTGGCACATGCCTGTAGTCCTAGCTACTCTGGAGGCTGAGTCTGAAGTTGCAGTGAGCTATGATTTGCACTCCAGCCTGGACAGCACTGTCCTATTGGGAGTTTAATTGCAGGATTTTGATACAAAATGAAAAAATGAGTAAGAATGTTAACTTTTCTCCTCACAAAATATCACTGAAATTAAATTTAGACGTATAAGGGAAGCATTTTTATCTTTATGAGCAGTTCTCAACCATGGTCAATTCTGCTCCCCAGGGGACATCTGGCAATATCTGGAGACATTTTTTATTGTCACAATTATGGGAGGTGCTACTGGTAACTAGAAGGTAGAGGCCTCTAAATAAATAACCTATAATGCACAGAAATGACCCCACAACAAAGAATTATCTGGCCCAAAGCATCCAAAGGACGAAGGTTGAGAAGTAACCTAAACGTATGAGTCAAGGAAGGCTGCTTGGAAGTGAAACCTGACATAAACCCTAAAAGGTAAGTAAAGCTTACTTTGGAGAAGAGGTGAAAGTGGTCCAGGCATTTGGATTTGCAATCCAAAGGCCAGCAGGAAGATATATCAGGGCATCCAGAAACCATAAAAGAATTTATAAGACTAAAGCACAGAATATGAAGATTAGCTAACAATGTATGCCCTCCTCCACCCCGTAATACTGATCTCATTTTTATTCTCATGCCACTCTTCATGTTGTTCTCATTAGAAAGCCCCTCCTACCTTGAGATTAAGTGAAAGACAAAGCCTAAAGTTTAAGATCCTACCTTAACAGCTACCTGATCCATTCTAAAAACATTTTAATTTCAACTTACTGGATAAGATGGCTGCACAAACATGCAGTAAGATCAGCTAACAAGATAGCAGCAAATGCCAAAACAGTCTTCTTTCCTGGAGTTCACCTAGAAGCAACAGCAGATAATCTCTTCTCAACCCTGCAACCCAAGTACCTGCTTTGAGTTTGACAAGGGCAATTAATTTTTTTTTTTACTGACTATATTACCAATCTATAAAATTATTTTCAATTTTTATATACATCCTCTATCAAATCTGCCTTTCTCTGACATGTTAAAGCTTTTAAAAAGTATACTGATAAGCTTTCAAATGGCTGATACAAGATCCCTCTTAAATTCCAATCATTCTCACTACTGACCAGTATGGTAAATTAGCAAATCCAAATTATCCCTTCCTTCTATTTAGTATACTTAATTAGCATATTACTTTTGATTTCTTATACAATATGTATTTCATTTTCTGCTTTAAAACATATCTTACCTCCTCTCTTATATAACACCAATGTTTGTTACCAAAAACTGTACTTTCTATGTTTACTCTATCTCATTGCCATATTTTTTCCTTTGTACCACATACTTAACCACCACTAACATCTTCCCCAAGCACCATCCCTTTAAGAGTACACTATGCTTTATGCTTCAAAAATCTTTCTCCCTGAGATCCTTACAAAAATACTATGAAGTAAACAGAATAAGTGTTATTATTCTTATTTTGTAAATGAGAGGACTAGATGTTACCTATGCCTCAAATTTTCCTGCCTTACACTTGCTCTAACCTTTTAACTTCAATTATTTCCCTTTTTTTTCCCTCTACCTCTTATCTCCAGTTTATTCCATAATGCATGCTAGTCTGCTACTGACTATTCCTCTCTGAGCTACTCCAGTCGCTATCCCTTCTCTTTTCCTAATACTTTATAGTTTTATCTAACTCCTCAGAGCCTTAGAAATATTGAAAGTAGGACTCTCCCAGGAGACTGAATGGAATATACTTGAGGCATTCCAGTGTCTTCAAGAAGCTTCCTAAGAAATAGGTACACCAAAGTCAAAGAAATGGAAAATTAACAATCCTACTAAAGTGAGGGAGCAGGTCTAAAACTCCATGGCATGAAGTTTTCTCTTTCATTGTTATAGCTGGCTATATCTTTTCATAGAGATGAGAGGTAGCAGGGTATACTGACAAGAACACTGATCTGGAAATAAGAAAACTTGGGTTTATATCCCTTCTGTGCCACTTATTATGTGGTCTTAAAGAAAGTCATTCCACCTACTTGGACTTAAGTTTCTTCAACTGTAAAACAAAAGACATTGAATTAAATAATCTCTTAATAACTTTTGCCTATAAAATCAAAAAAGCTAAGTAAAATAGATTTGAGTAAGATGGGACTTGTGCATCCTGGCTTTATTTAATTGGTGTGGTACATAGAAGATATAATAAATACTTGCTCAATAACTGGGAAGAAAGATAAGCCAGATAAATAACCCTTGACTCTACCAAGATCAAACAGAATGACATTAAGGAGTCTTAGAATCTTGGTAAATCATTCACATACTGGTTTTCTAACCATATATAAAAGCCAGTGTCCACTAATGTCAAGAGGTTTTATTAAGTTAAGAAATAAGGTGGAAAAATTCTTCATATTCCCAACATTGTCCCTATACCTGACATGCAGCAAATATTACATTGATGCCTAAAGCCACATTTTGATTCCTAAAGAACAGAGTAGAAAGATCCAAAGGATGAAACATGTGACCTGAAAGCTTGTGTCAGAATGTTTTTGTGGTCTCCTGGGAAACTCTTCCAATTCAACCAGCTAAGAATATCATTTTGTTTCCCAGAGACACTGTTCTGATATATACTATTAAAGGCTGGCAGTTACTCTTTAAACACACATGCAAATGTTTAGGTAACCTCTGCCGAGTATTCAGCATAGTACAAACCTAAAGAAGCCTTGGATTATGGATACTTTTGTTTAGTTGATGCTACTGAGGTGTTTTTAAAGCTACCATCTATTTCAACATTGCTAAAAAAGAGATGGCTTTGGAGTCAAGAGATCCATGTTTAAATTTTCTACTTTTACCATTTCAAAATTGGGTGACCTTTAGAAAGTAACCTAAGCTCTGCTAGCCACAATTTCTGCCAACTGTAAAATAGGAATAAATACTACCTACCTACAGATGTTTATAAGAATTAAATGAATAATAGATGAAATGCTTAGTATAGATATTGGCAAATAGCTGTCCAATTTGGTGTTCAAGAAATACTCATACCAGGCCAGGCATGGTGGCTCACGCTTGTCATCCTAGCACTTTGGGAGGTGGAGTGGGAGGATTGCTTAAGTCCAGGAGTTCAAGACCAGCCTGGGCAGCATAGCAATAACCTGTCTCTACAAAAAAAAAAAATTATTTTTAAATTAGCCAGGCAGAGTAGTGTGCACCTATAATCCTAGCTACTCAAGAGGCTGGGGTGGCAGGATCTCTTGAGTCCAGGAGTTTGAGGCTGCAGTGAGCTATGTCAGTGCCACTGCACTCCAGCCTGAATGATAGAGTGAGACCCTGTCTCAAAAAAAGAGAGAAAGACTCATTTTTATAATAATTATAATTATTAAATATGATCACTACTGTCTTATTTCAAGCTGCTATAACAAATTACCAAAGACTGGATAATTTAAACAACAAACATTTATTTATCACAGTTCTGGAAGCTAGAAATCCAAAATCAGGTGTCAGCATGGTTGGGTTCTTGGTGAGTGGCCTCTTCCTGGTTTATAGAAGGCCTTCTTTCTGTGTTCCCACATGGTGGAAAGATAGCTAACTTGCCCTCTGGCCTCTTCTTATAAGGGTACTAATTGATTCATAAGAACTCCACCTATATAGCTTAATTACGTCTTCGAGGCCACACCTCCAATTATCATTACACTTGTATTAACATATACAAGTTTCAACATATGAATTTTGAGGAGACACATTCAGTCCATTACAACCACATATAATCTACTGAATACTAAACAGAGCTAACTAAAGCAGAGAGTTTTGAAAAATATAGCTAAGTATGTATACAGCTAAATATATATCTGTATAAAGAGATGGAAAAGTATGGTGTTGGCAGATCAGAATACCAGGTCAAAGAACTGTGTTCTATATAGGGTCTGACTAGCAGTCTCAATCACTGAAAACATTCCAGAATATGAGGAAATAATTCTCAACTATTTACCTTTTCAAAAAGTTATGCAGTCCTTTTTAGACTAGGTCAAAAAGTGTGAAGGAAGAGAAAGAATGCTTGCAATGTAGTTCTGGAACCTATAACAAATAATTTAATTATCAAATAACTGTCATACGTAAGGTAGGCATGGTTGCATGTACAGCAGACAATGATGACCTTCATTAAGAAAATATATATTAAAGTCCCACTAAGTGACAACCATTCTGATAGATGCTAAAGATACAATAGTAATAGACATTTTTCCTGCCCACAAAGATTTTATAGTTTTAATGTGAGAGATATATAGGTAATTTTATTTGATCTCTTGCCTCAAAATATTCTCTTTCCTTAATCCTATTTTTCCATTAGCCTCTTATAACAGACAGCCCTTTCAGTCCTTTCCTGAATCCTCCTTCTATTCCTCCTCCTCCATCTGGTCTTTAAACATTTTAGTTCTTCAGACACTATTTTCTTCTTCTATAAACTCAATCAAGATTACTCTGGATTATGACTAACCATAGGTATAATCCACCTATAGATAAGCAAAAGTCAACAAAATTCTGGTAATTAATTATAATTGACTATAGGCAAGATTCAGCAATAGCCTCAGCAATAAGAATCATAGAAAATCATAGTATACAACACATAAGAGCAGAAATATGAATTAAAATAGTATCAAATTTCAAATTTCTCACCACAAAAAATGATGAGTAAGCAAGGTGATAGCTATATTAGCTTGATTTAACCATTCCACATTGTTTACATATACCAAAACATCACATTTTACCCCATAAATGTATATAATTATTCAGTCTCAATTACAAACATTATTAATTATTGAATGTATATATAAATAAAGAGTATTAAGGAACAAGTAGATCCAAGCAAGCTTGAACACAGAAAAGCTCAGGACCACAAACCGTTCAGTGCCCTTTAGAACTAAAAGAGAAAGGAAAAAACTAATATTTTTGAGTGCTTAATATGTGCCAACCATTGTGTAAAAGCTTGAATTCTACCAAGTAAGCTGCCAGAAGCTATATTTATGCCACATTAGGTAGATGACAAGCATGACTGCAATATTCCAAGTTAGCAACAGAGACACTAAAGAGATGATGAAATTAGCAGCTGTGGGGTTGACCTTCAGAGAATTAGATTTCAATAGCAACGAAGAGAAACAACAATGGCTATAAGAAATTTTCTCTGCTAAATAAAATATGAGTTTTACAATCAAATAGACTTCAATTTTGAAAAAGCAAGTTTAACTGAATTCATTGTGATAATTAGACAAAAAAATTTATTTTCAAGCAAAGCATCAAAACATCACAACTTCATGATATCACATTATAATTTTTCTTAAAATATATATAGTTTATAGAGGAATACTCTTTGCTTCACAAATGTTTCACTAATCTTTTTAGGAAAAAATTTGTCTTTTCTTTAACATCTAATGCAATTTAGCCTAAGTGAGGTCCTTTGGGACCTTGACATGGGTGGATTAAACTGTAGCCTTGTAATCTCTGCCCTGGGATGAAGATGAAAAGCCCTTTCCCTGAAATAATCGCATGATTATCCTCATGGTGGCCTGGCTTGAGTCACAAGCAAAACCTTCCTGTGTTCATATCCAACATGAAGCAAGCCAAACCAAGCCTTTGGTCGAGGATGTTTCAGACCTTGGTCCTGACTCAATATGTGTATGTATGTATAACTTGATATTTATCCAACTAAACAGAATTGTTATGTGAAAAAAAGTTTTCTCCACAATTATTTAGAAAGGAATATGTATTTATTTATTTATTCATTATAGTTATTATATTTAGAAACATACATAAACATATGCAATCATTTATACATCGTAATAGACATATAAACACAAACAAGTAAAGCTAAAAGTCATTGTACCAGAAGAACCCTTAAAAATAATCTATTTTCTTCTCTTCCTCAGGAGTAATTTATATTTTCATGATCACAGGATTTTCCATTACACAAATATTCAATGTCAGATACTGGTTCAGTCAAAAGTCACCCAATCCAATTCTCTTTCCTACTAATTCCAGACAATGTTTACGGCAACCTCTTTTATTAACTAACAGCCAATACATGCAAAATCCCATAGTTATGTAAAGTACATTTCAAATGCTAAATATTTTTGTCAAGACATGCTAATGATTGACTGAAAAAACAGCTACCCATTTCAACAAGATGTGTGTGTGTACTGTATATGTATGTAAGTAAACATGTGTAAAGAAAGAAAATCCTACTTTTCTACCCTCAAATTGGTAAAGATTAGCCTTTAATTTCCTCCAGCAGCATACAAAAGCTTGAGACATAGGCAATGGCAAAGAGAATTTGCAAGGAACTATTTCAATGTATAGGAAATCTTGTTCTGGAATGTCTTTATTTCCATATTTTCCTACAAGGTTAGCAAAAAGGTCATTTTTAAATATAAGACTTAAGATATTATACATTTTTCCTACTTAAGTCAGTATGTATAAAATTTCTAATCGCTTTTCATGAGAACAGCTATAAAGATTATTTCAACAAAGGCCTTTCTGTCCGTGCTGGCCATGCTGAAGCTTTTCTAAGCTGCAGTAAAACAGTCACTAATGATATGAACAAAAAAGCTCTGTGTTGAATTCTAAGCAAGCAATTGACCAAATATACAGGAAGCTGTGTGATTCATTTGACTTAGGTGAGTGCCTAGTTGGTGTAAGACACCATAATATTAACAGATGCTATAAAGAAAAGAAGCAAGATCTTCACTTCTCAAGTTCTTTTTACTCTAATTTTTAAAGCCCCTCCTATCTGTGAATGTAAAATCTTAAAGAAACACCTACCCTACCAATACTTATTCCAAAAAGAATACAGTTTTATTTGTAAGAAAATAACTGCAGGTTTTCTCACAGTTATTCATTTATACTTCATTACATCAATTAACATGAACTAGTACCAGGCACTGTGCTTTCATATATATGATTTACTTTAAATCCCACAAAATGTCCTTAGGTAAGAATCATTACCCTCATTTACAAACTGATTATATTTACTAAGTGAAAGAAACCAATCTCAAAAGGCTACATTTATATAATACCAACTATGTGACATTCTGGAAAAGGAAAAAAACTATGAGAAAGTAAAAAGATCAGTGGTTGCCAGAGGTAAGGGGACTGAGGAGTAGGGAAGGATAGGTGGATCACAGATGATTTTCAAGGCAATGGATTACTGTCTGTAATACTATGATGAGGGACATGTGTCATTATACATTTGCCTAAAGCCATAGAATGTACAAAACCAAGAGTGAATCTT
>VSMD01016674.1:0-45873 GCA_008750895.1 Mirza zaza | reverse complement strand
AGCAAGTCTAGTCACTTCCTAATTTTTACTGGTGAACAAGATTGGTACTTTCAGAAGTAAAATAATACTAATATTGTAAACTATGCCCCATTATTGTATTAAATACAATTTCATGATTGATTTCTGCTTTTATGTCTAAAGTTTAGAAAACTATCCATTTTGGGACTATATTTTTATGTTGTTAAACGTCAGTTTTATATGATAATTTCTCTAAATAGAACACTGGGCCCTTGTTCAGGATTGTTATCTTTTTATTTAACTAGTATCAGTCTCACTTAAATCAACCTTTTCCAATAATACCTTGCTTATGATACTTTATATAGCACTTGGGAGTTTAGTAGAGACATTTACACATCTTTTTGTTTCATCCTAACAACTCTGAGGAATACAGTGCAGGTGACATTTCACCTTATAGATGAGAAAAACTTAGGTTCATAAATGTTATTACTTATTTGAGGTTATAAAGCTAGTAAATGGTAGATCCAATCCAATCTGGGGCTCTTTTCAGGAGTCAAGTCTCTTTCTTTTATATTTTCTGCTGGTATATTGACTTGCTAGAAAGAAGGTCAATCTTTCTCCATCGAATTCCTCAAATTCCTATTAGTCAAAAGAAAAAAATGTTTAGCCCTGTTAATTTCTTACACTTTGTTTCCTGATTATTCAATAAATCAATTAACACATATTCATTATTTTCTAGGTATCTGGTACTTGGCTGTATGTGGAATGGAAAAATAAACGAGATATAGTTTTTGTCATTGAGAAACTCACAGTCCTTGTTTTATTAATTCCATAGGTTTAGGGGGTACAATTATTTTTTTGTTACATAGATGAATTGTATAATGCTGAAGTCAGGGCTTTTAGCGAACCTGTCACCAGAATAGTGTGCATTGTAGCCAATAGGTAGATTTTTATCCCTCACTTCTCTTCCACCCTTCCTCCATCTTAGTTTTTAATGTCCATGTAAACACTTTATGACAATATATATCTGTTGTTTAGTTCCCACTTATAAGTGAGAACATGTGGTATTTGTTTTTCTATTCCTGAGATACTTCACTTAGGATAATAGTCTCAGTTCCATCCAAGTTGCTGCAAAAGACATTATTTGGTTCCTTTTTATGGCTGAATAGTATTCCATGGCATATATGAATATATATTAATACACACCACATTTTCTTTATCCACTCTTCAGTTGATGGGCACTTAGGTTGATTCCATATCTTTGCAAATGTGACTTGTGCTGTGACAAACATTCTGGTACAGGTGCCTTCTAAATAAAATGACTTCTTTTCCATTCGGTAAAGGAAAAGTCCCCCAGTAGTGGGACTGCTGGATCAAGTGGTAGATACACTTTTAGTTCTCTGAGGAATCTTCAAACTGTTTTCCATAGAGGTTGCACTCATTTTCATTCCCACCAACAGTGTGTGTTTCTTTTTTGTTGCATCTGTGCCCGTGTCTATGTTTTTTCACTTTTTAATAATGGCCATTCTGACAGGGATAAGGTAGTATCTCCTTATGGTTTTAATGTGCATTTCCCTGATGATTAGTGATATTGAGCATATTTTCATAGGTTTGTTGGCCATTTGTCTATCTTCTTTTGAAAAAAAATCCGGTCATGTCTTTTGCTCACTTTTTGGTTGGGTTGTTTTTTTCTTGCTGATTTGTTCAAGTTCTTTGTAGATTCTGGATATTAGTCCTTTGTTGAATTTACAGTTTGTGTATATTTTCTCCCATTCTGTAAATAGTCCATTTACTCAGTGGATTATTTCCTTTGCTGTGCAAAAACTTTTTAGTTTTAAGTCCCATTTATTTATCTTTATTGTTGTCGCATTTGCTTTTTGGGTCTTGGTCATAAATTCTTTCCTTAGGTCAATGTGCAGAAGTGTTTTTCCTACATTTGCTTCTAGAATTTTTATGGGAGAAACTCACGTTCTTATCAGAGAAAGAGGCACAGGCATTTTAAACTCCTATACAGCATCAATAATGCTATAATTATCTGTGAGTATAGTGCTGTGTGTACACCAAAGATGTCATAGTGGCCTGAGCCTTGAAGGGTGCAGGAATTGGGGAGGCATTTTCAAGAAGTAGAGGATACTGTTGAGTAGAAGGAACAGCTTATGAAAAAGCCTGAATATAAGGAAGTGTGGTGTATATGGGGACTACCAAGCGCTACTTCTCTTTCATGCTACTGTTAGGTGAACTTTTGCAGTTTGCTAAAGATGAGGTTGTTAAAGAAGGTGGGTCATTTATGGAAGGAAGAATCTTGTATGTCCACCTAAGAAGTCTAGAATTATACTGTGGGCAATGGGACACACTCTGAAGATATTAAACCAAGAGTTTGGGAGGATCAAATCTCTATTTCAGATATAATTTTGTCCACAGTGGGAAGATTGGACTCTCAGTAGGAAAATTCATAGCACGGAGAACATTTAGGAAACTGTTGGGTTCCAAGGAGTTAGAGGAACTTGAAATAAGGCAATGACAGGAGGATTGGAAAGTGATGGATTTATGAAATGCAACCTTTTCTATAATAAATAATGCATATGATGAGGACTAACATTCATGATAATATCTTGGCATACTACATTTTTAAAGAATTAATGTATTCTTTCATATCTATGGCCTCACATATTGTCATAGCACATAGTGGCATGCAGATATTATTTCCACTTCAGAGATTAAAGTCTATAAAGAAATTTAGTTTGACCATTAAAGATGGTCAGATAGACCAAATATTACAGTTTTGTACAGATACCCAGGAAGGCATGACACAGCTTTCCTGGAGCTTATTTGACAAATGGGTAAGGAAATGTATAGCGCAAAGAAAAAATCTTTCTTGTGGAGGACAAAATAGACGGTAGTTAGAAGAGATAGAAAGGAAGCGTCACATGTAAATGTAGAGTGGCGAAAACTCTCCTGACCCTTCCCTCCCATTTCACCAAATTCCATTCCCTAGAGAAGTAGCAAAGGAGCCGTGTTGGTACAAGACTAGTAGAAGCTAGAGATTCTTCTGGAATCCTTGTAGGCATTTGTAAAAGATAGGAATCATCACTGACCTTTGCACTTCACCGTGCCAGTTTAATGCCCTCCCCCAAGCCAATACAATATATGAAAAGATTCTTAGCTTTACAAAAGGCTCATCAAATGGCAGCTTTTAAAGTTGCATTCTCCTAGGGCTTTAAAGGAGTATTCCATCTAAACAACCTCAACCATGACACAGATGGATTCCTGAAATTTTAGGTAAAATCGTAGAGCACCCTTGTGTGTATATCTTGTAAAAGAGAAATTGCTTTTATTTGCTCTAAGCAAGGGGCTTTGAAATAAGCAATTCCACAGCTTTAAGACCTTGGACTCAAAACAGTCTTGGAAAGGCAGCTAGGTAAGAGTATATTCAACTGGTAAAGCTTATTTTTTTAAAATAATGTTTCAAGGCTAAATTTATTTACCTTTTTGTTTTTAATTTTTTTTGAAACTAGGATATTGGATTATAGTTTGAATCTGCATGGCTTTACGGATTTTTTATGAGGGTCAGATAGTACTAAACCAATTATCTGACAGATTATATAACTAAGTGCCAGTTGAATGTAAATGTCTCTAAGCCCTTTTTGGGGGGACGGAGGAGTTTATCACTTATCCTGGAAAATGTGAAAAAAAAATTAAAATGCAATATTTATTTTTAACAGGTTCTTAATCATAACTCTCTGATCATAACTATTTCTTATATCTATTACTAGCTTTGTTATTCTAGTTGAACCTTAATATTGAACATAATATAGCGTGATTTAAAAAAAACGATCCCTTGTTTCTGCACTTGGTATACTCATTATTCTGAAATTTTTGGAGCCACGTTTGTTTTTTTACATGTCTTTTTTTTTCTTAGCCACACTTTAATTATATGATTATATTTGGTAGAGCTGTTATACATTAATCATTTTTTTTGTTATGCTTCGTCTTTTATCATAAGAAGTGTTGTTTGGCCATATATAAACAGAAGTTTATTTTGAGGATTCACTTTCATGTGAATAACTTGCTTCCCTGTTAAATCTTTTTAATCACATCTCTTAGTGGAAAGCAAGAATGTTTTTTCTTTTTTTCTCCCAAGAATTTAAAATTGACTGTTTGTATATTATAACATAGAGAAGTTTGTAAATCTGCGAAGGCAAAGACTGTATCTTATACATCACTCTAGTCCCCATGGCCTCACACATTGCAGGAGATTAACCCATGCTTATGCAAGATTTAAGGAAGAACATGATAATTATATAGAAAGCAGATAAATTATTTGCTTTGAAAGTGACTCTATAAGCAACGCCTCTAAATGAGCAATATTCTCATATACAATCAGGGTAGCATATTTTCTGCCCCTCTGCCTGTCCCTACCTGACTCCTCACCCAGGATATGCCCCTGGGGACATGTAGGCCTTTGAGCATTGTAACTGCTGGTTTCATACACAGGAAAAGAAACAGTCTCGGACCTGCTGAACCCTGGAAACCATAAAAGCATTTCCAGCCATTATTTCTTGTTGACACATTGATACCATTTCCTGTCAAAATCCCAGTGCTTTTCCCGTTTGTTAATTTTTTTTTTCCCTTGTTTTAAAATAGAAAGTTACCTTACATACATAACCATTTTATACTGTCACTTAAAAGTCGCTCAGGTCGACTCAACGGACATTTATTTGTGGCTCTGATGTGTTGCCTCACATACTAGATAGTGATGTTGCAAAAATGGGCAGGACAGAGTGTTTGCCCTTCTGAAGGCCACAGGCTAGTGGGACCATAAACATGTAAACCAATGCCAGCCAGTGTCACTGGTGCTGTTAGACAGGATGAAGACACATCAGGGGGGAAAAGGAGGGCATGGTCACTTCTTCCTAGGGAGTTAGGAAACCTTCCCAGGGCCAGTGGTGCTGGATGAGAGGTGAGATGAACAGACGATTTCAAGACAGGCAGATAGAGGAGAGCACTTGTAGGGGCAGAGGAAGCCTGGGAGGGAGGGGGTGGCCGTGAAGGTGGAGAGTGTTATTCAGGGTCTTCTGCAGTACAAATAGGAGCTTGGACATTATGCTGCCAGCAGAAGACAACTAATGAAGGGCTTGAAGCCGTGGCGTATTTTAACCAGGTTTTCATTTTAGAAAATTACGCAAATAACCATGCGAGCACGAAGTAGGTTATTTATACTTTCTTAAAACAGTACTTATAGGACATAAATAGACCAAACATTAATTTTTCCTACTCATGGCCTTAAACAGAACCTTACAAAAATCCCAATACACCCACGTCTGTCGTTTGAATTTCCAAATGATTTATTCTTTGGCTAAGCGATATTTTTATAGCACTTTAATGCTCTGTGTTTGGGTTTAAGAATTATGAGCTGCCTACCTTGGGTGACATCAGATGCCACGGCAATGCAGCTCACCGCATAACTCGCCCTAATCCTCCCTTGGCATTGACAACAGGCTGCCTGTGTTTTTCCCCAAAGCATCTTGCAATAGGACTGTATTGAACAGGCACGACTATTCTGTGTATGTGAAGCATTTTCAGGAAAAAATATAAAATTCGTATGTGAAAGAATATGAGCAAAGGTCTAAAAGAAGAGGAACGAATTTATAGTAACAAAAGACTAAAGGTTTAGTGTGATGTAACATAATAAAAGTTCAGAGGTGTCGCTTTAGCTGAGATGCCTTCATGTGGCATTAGTGGTTGCCTACAGTCTAGTCCAAAAAGCAGTCCTATTGCAGGCACCAGGCCATATGTTTTCCTTCTGAACACAGTGAAATGGTTCTTCCATGACATTCAATGTAGTTTCTTTCTTTCTCCTTCTCTTACTAACTTTGTTAAATTAGAAGATTCTGACATTGCCCTCCTAAGAGTTTTTAGCCCTCATTCCAGGAGCATTCTGGGCTAACAGAGTTTTGTAATCTTTTCTTTTCTCTCTCTCTCTTTTTAAATTAGTTATATTTTGGTAAAAAATACATAACAAAATTTACCATCTTAAATCTAAATGTATGTTTCAGTAGTGTTAGGTACATTTACATTGTGTAATGTAATCTTTTAAAATTAATTAATATTAATATTTCATATTTCTTTCTGATCAGGTTAATGATTATTTTTGTTTAAAATACTATTAAATCTTGATTTCTATACCTCTTATCTCATTGTTTGCATGTTCTCTTTTCAATCATAAGTGCTGAATCAAGATTTTTGTGTTGTTTTTTTTTTTTTAAGAGATGGAGTCTCACTCTCATGCCCAGGCAGGAGTGCAGTGACACTATCATAGCTCACTGTAACCTCAGACTCCTGGGCTCAAGTGATTCTCCTGCCTCAGCCTCCCAAGTAGCTGGGACTACAGGCATGTGCCACCATGCCCGGCTGATTTTTTCTATATATATTAGTTGGCCAATTAATTTCTTTCTATTTATAGTAGAGATGGGGTCTCGCTCTTGCTCAGGCTGGTCTCGAACTCCTGAGCTCAAACGATCCGCCCACCTCAGCCTCCCAGAGAGCTAGGATTACAGGCGTGAGCCACCGCGCCCGGCCCCTAGCTAATTTTTAAAAAATTTTATTGTTTTTAGAGATCTCAATATGTTGCCCAGGCTGGTCTCAAACTCCTGGCCTCAAGTGAGGAGGCCACTTGGCTTCCCAAAGTGCTAGCCTTACAGACATGAACTACTGTGCCCTGAAGTTTCCAAATCTCTAATCTTTGTTTGAAAATAAACCAGGACTGAAAACACAGAATGAAAATATCATATTTTTTGTGTGTTGAAGGAGTGAATATTCTAATTCAAATTAATTTTTCTTAAAATGAACTTCCCATTTTTATAAAATAATGTTTTCCTTTAATCTTGGGAAGAACCAACTATGTAATATGTCTTCAAAAATCAAATTTTCAAATTGAATAAGTAAACATCTATTAAACTTTCAAATCAGATAATGCCTCTATATTTTAGAATAGGTCTGGTTATGAGCTGTAATTATTAATAACTGCTGAAATTGGAACAGGAGATTACAACTCAAAAATTTTTAGTTATTACTCTCTAATCTCTTAAGTAATATTAAATGACGCTGTTTCAAATGCTATAGGAGACTAATAAACTAACCAGAAAAAAGTTAAAAAAATTAGTATTTGTTACTCATAGCCATATTAAGCCCTGATCTATTTAAAAAACAACCAAAGAATTCATCCAATTTGATGTTATATAGAGGCCATGATTTTTAGTTATGGTGGATCTTGCAAGTTCATGAACCCCTTAAAATTGTAGGTAATTTACAATGTATAAGTGTGTGTGTGTGGCTGTTTCTGGAGTGATAGTATTCACAACTTTCATCAGATCCAAGCTGAGGTACAAACCACTCTCCCAGAGGTTACTTTGCCCATTTTCCTGTTTATATACAGATCCTAAGTCACCACTAGATTTTGTTTTAGAAATAGTTTATGAATTGGTTGTTTGGAACTTAGACCACATTTTTCCATGAAAGTATTATATACACATTACTTATATAAATATATATATAAAAGTGATGTTTCCTGACTTATGATGGTTCAACTCTTGATTTTTTGACTTTACAGTGGTGTGGAAGCAATACGCGTCCAGTAGAGCCTATACTTCGAGTATCCATACAACCATTCTGTTTTTCGTATTAAGTACAATATTTAATAAATTACGTGAGACATTCAATGCTTTATTATAAAATAAAATTTGTATTAGATGATTTTGTTTAACTGTAGGCTAATGTGAGTATTCTCAGCACATTTAAGATAGGCTAGGTTAAGCTATGATGTTTGGTAGGTTAGATGTATTAAATGCATTTTTGACTTACGATATTTTCAACTTAAGTTTATTGAGTTGTAACCCCATTGTAAGTCAATGATATATATTATACTTATATAAATATTATATAACTTTCCCAGTGGTGGTACAAAGGGAAATGAGGTAGACCTCCCAGACTCCAAAGTAGTTTATAATCCATGCTGGGGCAAAAAGACATGTATAACTGATCCTCCATTGAAATTGAGCTCCTAATTTACCAGTGACCTTCCTGTTCATTTTTCTGCGGCTATATCGGGATTAATTTCTTCCCACCATTAGAAGTTCATTTCAGAAAAGGAGGAATTGCTATCAGGAATTCAGTAAGAAAGAGGACAGAGTCTGTCTTCTGTTAGCACAAAGGAGTGCTTCTGACACCCGTAGAGGTATTAGGTTAATGGTATCCTGGGGATTCAGATACAAGGTAGAATAACATGGAGACTTAATCATTAAGGCAAATATATGGCATGGTTTCTATGGGAAGGTGTACTCCTAGTTCTGTCTTGGAATTGAGGTTTCTGGGACACAGAGTGTCCTCCCCTTAGAGCCTCGTTAGTGGGTGCCCTATGTGTGATGCATGGGGTTCCACTTCACCTCTGCCATGGGATCTCTCCCTGAGGAGCCCTTTATACAATTAGCCAAGGATTTTCTGGCTAATTGTATAAAGGAGGCTGAAGCAGGAGGATCGCTTGGGCCCAGGAGTTTGAGGTTGCAGGTGAGCCATGATTGTGCCACTGCACTCCCACCCTGGGTGACAGAGAGAGAGCCTCTATCTCTTAAAACAAAAAGACTTTTCCATTGGTAACAACCGTTTGTGTTTCAAATGATCATAAGTCAGACTTTTCTTTCTGAGGTACAGTATGAAAATTTTCTCCCCCCTTCCTCAATTAGGTTTTTGATGAGAGGCATGATAATTCTCTGTAGCTAAACTGTGTAATTTCTAGTGGAAGTTGTATAACATGTTGGTTGGTTGACTGAAGGGAGAAGCTAAGGGGTAGGGGAAGAGAGAGAAAATAGGAGAGTGAGAGGGCATGAGTGCTGTGTGATGTCATCACCTGAGATTTAGTATCTCATTGTGCCACTTAAAGAGTGACAGTGTCTTAGTCCATTTTCTGTTGCTTATAACAGGACATATAATGCTGGATCATTTATAAAGAAAAAAGTTTGTTACAATTCTGGAGGCTGGGATGTCCAAGGGCATGGCTAGGCGTGGGGACTCTGCAGAGTCCCAAGGCAGTGCAGAGTAGCACATGACAAGGGGATCTGAATATGCTGACATGCCAGCTCTGGTCTCTCTTCCTGTTCTTATAAAGCCACCCGTCCCTATACCATGATAACCCATTAATCTGTTAACTCATTAATCCATGAATAGATTAATTCCATTCATGGCATGGTTTCTGTTAACTCATTAATGTGTTAACTCATTAATCCATTCAGGAGGGCTGAGATCTCATGGTCCAAAATCACCTCTTAAAGGCCCACTTCTCAGTACGGCCACAGTGGGGACAATGTTTCAACATGAGTTTTGGAGGGGACGTCCGAACCACAGCAGACAGCAAGTTTTTAATTCTTAATGTTTTCTTCAGGTCCTAGGAGGGTTTTTTTAGATGAGGCTATTTAGCATATCATGTCATTGCATGTGATGCATGCACATATTTTGAAACATGGATCAAGAAGGCATGCTCCCCCATACAGATGAACAGGGAGGAATTTTGCCTTCAGAGAAAGAGTGGGTATGTTTTGGAGTTAAGTAGAAATTTACACTAAGAATTATAATTACTTTAGCCAAATAATTTTTGAAAGATATTCTTTGATTTGAGTCAAATATGTGTATGATCCAAGACCACAAAAGTTTTTAGCCTCACAAAAAGATGCAACTAACTTTAAATAAGATGAAGATTGGGATTAGCTTGCACATTCGTGGTTTGCTAGCAAAAAGCCAACATAGAGAACTGTGGTCTGTTCCCTAGTTACATAGTAGCTAAATTGACTCACTAATTCCCTAAACGTGAAGGTCCCTTTTTACAGATATGCAAAGTGTGTATTTATAAACTTCAAAAAGTTATACATTTCATAATGTTCCTTTAATAGTCTCTTCATCAATGGAGTAATTGCTATAAACAAACATTTTAGATAATTATACCTGTTCATATTTTCTAAAAAAGAAAGCAGTGTAGACAGGAAATTAACAAAGCAACTGAAAATTGGACTAGATTCTTTGCCAATATTAATAGTCATACTTGCAAAAACAATATTTCTCCATAGGAGAAAATCTTTGTGATCTTGGGTTAGACAAAGATTTCTTAGATATGACATGAGTCTTAAAAGAAAAAAATTGATAAATAGGATTTCATCAAAATTAAGATCTAATCTTCAAAAGGACACTGTTAAGACAATGAAAAACAAGTCACAGACGGGAAAGAAATATTTGCAAATCACCTATCAGATATAAAACTTGTATCCAGAATATACAAAGGACATTTAAGATACAATAACAGGGAAGAGGCCAGTTGTGGTGGCTAGTGCCTGTAATCCTAGTACTTTGGGAGGCCGAGGCCGGAGGGTCGTTTGAGCTCAGGAGTTTGAGACCAGCCTGAGCAAAAGCGAGACCCTGTCTCTACTAAGAAAATAGAAAGAAATTAACTGGACAACTAAAAAAAAAAATATATATATATATATATTTTTTTAAATTAGCCAGGCATGGTGGCACATGCCTATAGTCCCAGCTACTCAGGAGGCTGAGGCAGGAGGATCACATGAGCCCAGGAGCATGAGGTTACTGTGAGCTAGGCTGACGCCACGGCACTCTAGCCTGGGCAGCAGAGTGAGAATCTGTCTCAAAAATAAATAAATAAATGGAAAAGAAACAATCCAATTTAAAAAATGGGCAAAATAGTTGAACAGATAGTTCAGCAGTGAAGATATGCAAATGGAAAATAAGCACAAGGAAATGCTCAAAATCAGTAGTCATTAGGGAAATACACATTAAATCACAATGAGCTACTACTACACACTTATTAGAATGGCTGAAATTAAAACAATTGACCAAGTGTTGATGAGGATGTGGGGTAACTGGAACTTTTATGCACTGCTGTTATGAATGTAAAATGGAACAACAATTTGGAAAAAACAGTTTGACAATTTCTTAAAAAGTTAGATATACGCCTACCATATGACCCAGTCATGTCAGTCCTAGGTACTTACTCAAGAGAAATGAAAGCATCTGTCTATGAAAACTTATAGACAAATGTTTGTAGCAGCACAATTTTAATAGCTAAAAATGGGAAGCAATCCGAATGTCCAGCAATAGGTGAATGGATAAACAAACTGTGGTATATCTATACAATGGAATACTACTCAGCAATAAACAGGAATATAGTATTGAGATACATAACAGAATGGATAAGTCTCAAAATACTTATGCTGAGTGAAAGAAACTAGACTAAAAAAAGTATACACTGTATAATGCCATTTATATAAAATTCTAGAAAATATAACATGTAATATCTTATGATTGGCAGCAGATCAGTGGTCATGTGGGGACAGGTAGTGATTACAATGGTATATAAAGAAAGTTGGGTATGGAGAATATAATTCAGTATCTTGATGATGGCAGTGGTTTCATGGCCATATACCTATGTCAAAACAAATCAAATTGTACACATTAAATATGTACAGTTTATGAGATGGTAATTACATCTCAAAGCTGTAAAAAAATTTTTCTGTAATATGGTTTCCTTTGGCTTATATTTCTGACCTGATGCTAAAATAGATTTTTTCAGGGATAAATTCTTAAGATACATGACCATTTAAAATACACAAATTATTAGGTCATAAACATGGATTTTTTTTCTCTCTCTAGTATAAATTTTGTATCATAAATCTGAAAATTTCTGATAATTTTGACCTGCAGTTAATATTCATATGCACTTAATACAACACTCTCAGCCTCAATTGATGTAAATCATATCAAATTATTTAGAAATTTACACCATTATTTATGTTTTCCTAATTTTTGTCATTATAAGCAAAACCTTAGTATAGTTTATGGAATAAAAAAGTAGAGGTATTAAATGTAAGTCATCTTGAATGGCTGGTGCATGTTATTAATATTTCCTTTTTGTATTAGGAATCCATTTTATTCCATATTGCTAAAAATAAGTAGGCTTTTGGATGGTACTTGGGGACGTTTTTATTCTTGCTACATTAGTGGTGGTTGTAACAGTGTATTTGGTAATAGGGTTTGACTTATGCTTGCCTGGGTCATGGACCCCAGGGATGGGAGAGATGATAGAACATAACCTAGTCCCTGTGTGTATTAAGCTGGTACCATATAGTGGTGCATTTAAATTTATTCTATACAAAAATTAGTCTTAGTTAGCAAAAAAAAGAAGAGGGAAAGGGGAGCCTTAGAATGCTTGCATTCTGACTTATTTTTTTTACGAGGTTGTGCAAAATGGGGCTTGGAATTTCACTCCGGCAGCATTTTTTGCTGCCGCCACATGAGGCTTATTAAGGGCAGGATTTTCTCCTGACACCTGGACTTCCTCACTGCTTCCTCTTGGGAACTTTGCTTCTGTGTGGACTCAGGCAGCTATAATTGGTTTAAATGTGCAGGTAGACCCCACCCTTGGTCTAAGGCAGCGGTTGTCTACTGTGACTGCTATTAGAATCACCGCTGCCTTTCTCACCCATTTTCCCCTGTCACTTCCCTGCCTTAAACATTTCACTAGCTTTTTGCACTTAGAATGAAAAGCAGACTCCCTGCTGTGGCCAACATGTACTGGCTCTTGTCTTCTCTAACCTTATCTCTTGATACTCTCCTTCTACTCCAGCTGTTATTTGTCCTGACAGTGGCCTGTGAGCACTTATTTACTTCTTCCAAGAAGTTTGTCTAATTCGATGCCTGGAAAATACTCCTTGGACTTAATAGCATAATGATATCATAATAATAACACTTTGTCCCATTTGTTGAATGTTTTCTTTAACCCAGACAGTGTGCTAAGTGCTCTACAGGCATTATCTTATAATTAAATTAGATGTAGCAAGCTTGTGAAGTTGGTGTTGTAATGGCCATTTTTTTAATGAGAGGAAACTAGGGTGTAGAGAGTTGGAGTGACTCGCCCAGGTTCCTACTATAATTGTATGCTGGAGCCCGGCTTGAAGTCTGTCTGTCTGACTCTAAATTGGCTCTTTGGTACTGAAGTTTCAGAAATATCTCATTACCATTAAATTGTAATGATCTCACAACAATTCCTGGAGGACAATCTTATATCGAGCTGTAGAGTAGATTTCTTACTGAAATTGGAAGTAAGCATTAATGTAACTTAACTACCTTCCTGGAGACAACAAAATTTTCTCAATATTTTATGTCTTTTTGATAATAAGAGGCAGTATGGTGTAAAAGCTTGGAATAAACGCTAGAACCAAACAGATAAGGGTCCATCTCAGAAGCATCTGCCTTTTGTTCGTATAGATCTCATTAACATATGTACCAGATAATGTTCCACTCTAGGCACCTGCTATCTGCACAATCCAGTGGGATTATTTAAAATTTTGGTCCTATAAGCTGTCTTTGTCTTGGAGGCTCACTATAGCATTGTTACTCTTTTTATTCAGTATAAATGAGACCTGTCTCCAAACATGTGAACAGATTACTGTGCATGGTGGTCCAGAGAAAGAAGCATCAGCTCGCCTTAGAGGGAGTCAAAGAAGTCTTCCCAAGGCCAGTCTTGATGGAGTTTATCAGAATGACAAGAGATGTGAGAAGAGCATCTTAGGTGTGTGCAAAAGTAGAAAGGTCTAAAACAATGGGGTCTATTTGAGCCAGTCTTGTGACACGTTTCCTAACAACAATCTTATAGGAAGGCTCTAGTGTAGTCTGCTTTCTTCTTTCCTTCCAATTAAAATGAAACATTAAATTTAACTTTATTAGATATAACAAACTCAGGGACATTATGTTCTCAGGGGTAGCACAATGAACACAATAAGTAAATAAATTACAGTGTATGTTAGAAGATGGAAAGTACTTTGTGGGGGTGGGTAATCAGATCAGACGGGGCAGGGGTGGGGGGAATATGGACAACATGAACAAGTTGCAGCCTTAAACAGGCGGTCAGTGAGGTGGGTCTTGTTGAGAAGATCAAGACTCGAAGGAGGTGAAGGAGTGAGCCAGGTGGCCATCTGAGGGAAGAGCAGTCCAAGAGGACAGGTAATGAATGAGTGCCAGGATTAAGGCAGGAGCAGATATGACCACTTGAGGGCAAAGCTGCCATTGTTGCCGGAGGGGACTGAGAGAGGGAGAGACACTAGATGAGAGGTCAGAGAGGTTCAAAGTATTTTGTTGGTGACAATGAAATGAGCTAGCATATGTAAAGCACTTAACATAGGGCCTGTCCCAGAGCCACAGAGCTCCTGCCTTCCTTTTCCAACCACATCTCCACTACTCCCTCTTGCAAACCCTTTGCTGTATTTATAACAGAAAGCTCTTTGAAGATTCCCCCAATATCCATGCTGTTTTAAACCTTTCTACTTTTGCACACACCTAAGATGCCCTTCTCCCATCTGTTGTCATTCTGATAAACTCCTTCAAGACCAGCCTTGGGAAGACTTCTCTCTAAGGCGAGCTGATGCTTCCTTCCCTGGACCACCATGGACAGTACTTTGTTTATATGTTTGTTATAAATAACTGATGGCTGGGCCGGGCGCGGTGGCTCACGCCTGTAATCCTAGCACTCTGGGAGGCCGAGGCGGGCGGATTGCTCAAAGCCGGGAGTTCGAAACCAGCCTGAGCAAGACCCCGTCTCTACTAAAAATAGAAAGAAATTAATTGACCAACTAAAAATATATATATACAAAAAAATTAGCCGGGTGTGGTGACATATGCCTGTAGTCCCAGCTACTCGGGAGGCTGAGGCAGTAGGATCACTTGAGCACAGGAGATTGAGGTTGCTGTGAGCTAGGCTGATGCCACGGCACTCACTCTAGCCTGGGCAATAAAGTGAGACTCTGCCTCAAAAAAAAAAAACAAAAAAAAACTGATGGCTGATGACAACTAACATTTAATGAGCACTTACTGTGTGCCATGCACTAAGTCCTTTATGTGTTTTTCATTTATTCCTCACAATAACCCTAAAAGGTATATCCTATTGTATTGTCATCCCCATTTTACAGATGAATAAATAAAGGCATGAAGAAGTTTAGTAACTTGCCTAAGATCATTCTGCTGCTAAGTGATGGCTCCAGGAGGTGAACACAAGGTGTCTGGCTCTAGAGCCTTTGGGCTTTCATAATCATTATACTTCACTTTCACCATACTTACTATATATGGGGCAGTGTGCACATCACACTTTATTGCAATTGTTAGTGTGTGTGCGTGTGTCTCATGTATTATTTGTGAATTCTTTGAGGGCAGGGAACCGTGTTAAATTCACATTTGGTCTTTGGGGCTTTGTACACACATGCTTCCTTAATTCAACTGTGATGAGAATAAAATATTCTTTCATGTAATTTGTAAGACATGGGGCATATTATTCAAAATGCAAATGATCACGTGTCATTGATTCTCAATTTCATTTTGTCTTGAATTTCATTTTAATCATATTGTTGTGCTTCTGCTTCTCTCCAGACCAGTATTAAAGAGGGACAACTGTTGAAGCAAACCAGTTCTTTCCAAAGGTGGAAAAAGCGATACTTCAAACTTCGAGGCCGTACACTGTACTATGCAAAGGACTCAAAGGTAATTCAGGAGAATCCACTAATTCCAAGCACTTGAGGTTGTGGGTAGATTTAAAAGTTTGGTTGTTTAAGCTGTTTTTGCCAGCTCACTATAGCATTACTGCTCACTATAGCATTACTGCTCTTGTGTGAACTCAGTATAAATGTGATCTGTCTTGGACCCCATTGTAAGGAGGTCTCTATTTGAGTCAGTCCCATGACATGTCCTTAAGGATAATCTTTTAGGAATGCTTCAGTGTAGTTTTTTCTTTATTTCTTCCTTTCCTTTCTCCTTCTAATTAAATGTAGCCTTATGAGATGTAATAAACTCAAAATGTTGGTTTTCTCCCTTTTCTGCAACTTTTTACCCTATAAATCTTTCCTTGACCATGAGAGAGAGAGTCTCTATAGTTGCTAAGAATTCATGCTCTGTCTGGGTTCAGGAGTTCATATCCCACTTCCAGCAAATTCCAGCAGAGTAGCTGTGGTTAGCATGTGTCATTGAGAGGAGACTTCCAGGAGATAATATACATCAAGTGCTTCCATAGTACCTGACACAGAATAATCACTCCAGTATGCTAGCAATTAAGAATAAAAATCATATTGAAATAAAATCAAGACAAAATAATTGTTATATATAATAACAGTTCAGCCAAATAATAATAATGCAGTTTCAGGAGAAAAATTTGTAATGATGAGCCTCTATTAAAACTGATATTTTAGTATCACTTCAAAAATAAACATTAAGATTTCTGGCTACTATGCCAGTTGAATAATTAATCATTTCCATTTTAAAAAATGAATGTTCCTGATATAATTAGTAGAGTTATATACCAGGAGGTAAAAACAAATAAACAAACCTAATTCTTAGATTATACAGCTATAGAAATAATAACCAAATAAAATAATCTTATTTTATAAGTGATTATGTTCAAGCTTGTCCCTGATCTGGCTCCATCCTGATTTTTCACATTTATCTCTAGACAGCATTGAGCCTTCATCTTTGGGCCATGCAGACCATCTCCAGAATGACTTTTCTTTTATCTACATTTGACAAAATTCCCTGTTTTTTTTTTAAGATCCACCTCCAGTAATCCTGATTCTATCATTCACAAGAGAAAGAGTTCATTTGTTTTCTGCTGGAGAAATCTTCTGTGACCTTCTATAGCATTTCATTATGTCTCTTCTCTTTCACTTTTATAATAATTGTCTATCTAACATTTCAAATTAGTTGCATCTATTTCATCTCCTGTGCTAGATTGTAAATTCCTCGCAGTCGAGAAACAAGTCTTACAGTCAGATTGGTTGAATTGAAGTAGACTCACGTAACCCTCTGGAGGGCTTGTGGGGGGTATGGAAGCTATCAGAAAAGGGGGGACCCTTTTTCTGCAGTTCTAGAGGTGCTCTGTTATGCCTGCCTTGCTGGAAGATCCCTGAATGAGTATGAACAATGACCGACTGGAAGTGGAAGCATACATTTATTTACTAGAATTTCCTAATTGCTACCTTGTATGTTCTAAAACATTCCATTTCTATGGAGTTTTTATCACTGAAACTTTTTTTGGTTAAAACAACATTTAAGAGTATAAAAAAACCCCCATCATCTTCTACTTGCAGAGCACATTCATCGTCTCTGTTGAACACTTATTTATAGATGAGGAAAATAAGGTTCAGAAAGTTCAGTAACTCATCATAACCTCAGACAGGACTAGTTCTCAGTTCTCACTGAGCAAACCTGGGAACTACTGTGCCTCCCAGGCAGTGTTGTTACAAGCTTTAGAGACAGCGTGTGTGTGTTCGTGTGTGTGTGTGTGTGTGTGTGTGTGTGTGAGTCACACACTCAGCAGGCTCTCCATAAGTCGTAGCTGTTATGCTTCCAGAAAGCACAGAGCATTTGCATTGAAACAGTGTGCCCAGGGGTTCTTTGAAGTCCTTTTCAATTTGGGATTTATGGATTAGTTGTACTTTATGGTTTTATTCATCCTTCCTAAGAAGAAATTACAGAGCATCACTAACTTAACCTTTTTTTCATTTTCTATTCCTAATTCCTGACATAGCTTCATAGTCATGAACTGATGGTAAAATCATATTGAAGAGCATTGAGCTAGGTTTTCATCTAATGCGTTTGTGTTTTTTTTTTTTTCATTAACAGTCTCTGATATTTGATGAAGTTGACCTCTCAGATGCCAGTGTAGCTGAAGCAAGCACAAAAAATGCTAACAACAGCTTCACGGTATGATTATATTCTGCTAACTCCCTGCTCAAAAGTTCTAGAAAGACCTTTCCAAAGCATGTACAGAATACCCTGTTCAGTTACCAAATGTGTGTCAACGTGTGCATGTTGGAGCTCTTCCCAACACAGTAAACTCTAAGTACATTGCATATGCTAACACTCAATACCATTTGTGATCATTTGGCTCAGTTAACCTGGGTTTAAATGTACTTTAAAAAAAAATTTATATTTTTTCCTTTTTAGACTTTTTAATTTTAGTACCTCAAATTTTCACCACCTTTCAATTAATTTCATTGTTCTTGAATGTTTAAAAAGTTTATTTATCTTCATTATTAAAAATAATATTTTCTCCATCTGTTTACTTTACTCCAGTTGCCGTTGTTGGGGCACTTGCTGTAGTTCAGGCCTTCGTTTCTTCTCACTTAGGTAATTCATTTGGCAGCTGCTCAAGAGGGGTCCCGTGTTTCAGTTTCTTCTTTTCCAATCACAGATCACATTGCTGAAAAGACCTCCCTGGTTCCACATTGCCTGCAGATTGCATCTCCAGCTCAGTCTTCACGTCTGATATGATCATGCCGCAGTATTTTAGTGTTACCTGACTATTATTTATCCTTAAATGCCCTACCGGTTTATCAGTTCTATGTGTGCCCATGCTTTCCCAATAGTTCTCTCAGACTTGAGTGATTCCTCCCCCATCTGTAGCTGTTGAAATAAGTTCTTCAAAGCTTATTTGAGATATCCCATTTTTTCCCTACTTCTTTCATTTATAAAATATGGATTGAGTTTCCACTGTATGCCAGGCACTTGTGCAATCACATGAAATTCAGAGATGAATATACCTCATATTTCCCTTGGGATATTCACAGTATAGTTCAGTGAAGTTCATGTGGGGTACTTTTTGTAACTACATATTCCTTGGGTCCTCTAAGATGCATTGCTCTAGCTGTGTTGTTACCCCATTCACACTCCCAGTCTCCTCTTTAGAAATTCCCCACTAAGGACAGTAGTGTGTTGTGCCCATCCTCTAGGTGTGCCCAGGCAGGGAGGACAGAGCAGTGCCATGACAGAGGTGTGCATGGGTGGGGCTGGGCTGGGGGAGGAAGCATATGAACTTGGATTTAGTTTTATTGATTTATGGGCATGTGGGATAATTCATAGTGTAAATATTCCTCCCCCTCTCCCCCATCCCCAGGGAGACTTTAGTTTGAGAAGAGGAAAGCCAAGAATAGAGTCCTGGGAAAATGTTAAAATTCAAGGTCCAGGAAAATGTTAAAATTCAAGGTCCATCTCATAAAGACTTAGTGCAAAGAAGGAGAATCAGAAGGCGATGATGATGTTTTAAAAACCCAGTGAAATAGAGTTTTACAATGGAAATTGTTAAACACCGTATACTGTGGAGAGGTCAAGTCAAAGAAGAATTGGAAAGTGGTTGTTGAGTGCGTTATGAATAACTTGGAGTTCATTTGGCCCCGTTGATGTGAGTAGTTTCGGCGGGTGGCTTGCTTTGGGGTGTACACAGAATGCACAGTGAGAGGCAGGGAGAGAGCCAGGCTAGATGATTTTTTTTTCTAAAAGATGGGATATTGAAAGAAGGAGAACAGATACAGTTAGTAGGATGCTTAGGCCAGAAGAAAGTTTTGGTTTTTGTCATTGTTGTTCTTTTGCTATGTTTCAAAAATGGATTTTGAGTGTAGTGATATGAAGAGAGGAAAGAATTGCTAGAACCCAAAGTTGAAGATTCAGGAGGGAGAGGCAGTGACTGTTGGAGCATGTGTAGGAACAGGAACCAGAGTGCAGGTTAGGAGATCGGCAATGAACAGGACACAGAACGCTTAAGGAAGCAGATGGGGCCAGGAGGTTCATATGTTTCAGACGCACATACTCCTGTTTTCTCAGGGAAAGTGAAGGCCAAGGTTGTCTTCTATGAGTGAAAGGTTAGGATGGTTTGGAGTAGCTTCTGTAGAAAAAGAGAACTGAAACTGAACAGGGACCTGTGGAAGATTGCTAAGTAGTGAATAGTGTCTACCAAAGATTAGAGATGAAGTTCAGGAATGTCCTTAATTCCTATGCCTATGACATTTTCTTTCTTTTTTTTTTTTTTTTGAGACCGAGTCTCACTTTGTTGCCCAGGCTAGAGTGAGTGCCATGGCGTCAGCCTAGCTCACAGCAACCTCAAACTCCTGGGCTCAAGGGATCCCTCCTGCCTCAGCCTCCTGAGAGGCTGAGACTACAGGCATGCGCCACCATTCCCCGCTAATTTTTTCTATATATATTAGTTGGCCAATTAATTTCTAATTTTAGTAGAGACGGGGTCTCGCTCTTGCTCAGGCTGGTTTCAAACTCCTGACCTCGAGCAATCCGCCCACTTCAGCCTCCCAGAGTGCTAGGATTACAGGCGTGAGCGGCCGACATTTTCTTTAAGTGGGAGTAGAGAACAAACAAATGAGGTGACCCAGGGTTGATGGCTTATACGGCTTATTGGATAGAAAGTTAAAGGGATTGCTGGATGTTTGAGGGATCCGTAACTCGTCCATCTTCCCCCTCTGAGGTCTTGGTTTTTGAGAATAAAATATAAAGAGTAAGGGACAACTTTGTTAATGGCTGAACAGAATCCAATAACCACTGAACACAGGGCTTCTCATACATTGTTGGAGGCATAAGGCCAAATGATTCTTATTCCTTCTTTCTTGCAAGTGAAGGTGGACTAGGGTGGAGTAGAAAGAGTCTCACCAGTCGTACCTGTTAGATCATCCACTTGTCTTCCCCTCTGCAGGGAACAATAATTCTCTCCCCGCTATGGAGCTTTTCAGAGGAGGAGATAAGAGTTCCCCCCTAAGAGAGATTTATTTTTTCAATACTTTTTAATTTTATTTTTTAATTGACATATAATCATATATATTTGTGGGGTACATAGTGATGTTTCAATGCATATAATGTATAGTGATCAGATTGGGGTAATTAGCATATCCATCATCTCAAACATTTATCATTTCTTTGTGTTGGGAACATTTAATATCCTCCTTGTAGCTATTTGAAACCATATGTTATTTATTGTTAACTATGGTCATCCTATGTTGCTATAGAATGCCAGAACTTATTCCTTTTATCCAGCTATGATTTCGTAGCCTTTAGTAGTTCAATCTGAGAGAGGGTTTCAAAGTTTAAAATTTGAAGGATGGATTAATTTTAGGTGAAAACAAGGTGTCAGAGTAAATACAGTAAAGGGAACTGAACAGCATGGGTTTGGAGAGGTTATTCAGATCCTTTGTACAGCTGTTTCTCTGCTGTCCAATGGCACGTGATCTCTCCTTTTGTATCTTTCTTATAGAACCATATTCTGCCTCATACTTAGTTAAGTACTTATTTTTATTATAACCTCCTTGAGGGCAGGGACTGTCATATCTTTTTCCCTCATTGTGCCTTATCCATATGTACTTGTTAATTTTAATTAATAAGATGAAAGTTTATTTCAGGCTCGAGAAGACTTTTTGTTGAAATATTTTCAAGAAATTTCTTCATTCAACCAAATGTTATCTCTGAAGTTTGTCAGATTAGAAATGTAGGGACTAAGAAGTTAAGGCAGATTGCTTAGGGTTCTGCAGCACATGAATTTGGTAGAACTTTCCAGGATATGATAAGGAGCGAGAGAATGTTTTCAACCAGTAATTGGCAATCCTCCCTGTCTTCGACTGTCGTGACTGCTGCCAACGCTGCCATTGTGGCCAGTTCATGTCAGAGGTTAGTGGTGTCACATGATGGCGTATGGCTGGAGGATGCAGGAATGGCCAAATTCTGCTTCGTTACATTCATCCCTTGTCTCTTTGAAGTTCCTAAGCATGATATATCAACAAAGTATAATATAAATAGTAACTGAAAAATGGAAAACCTGTGCTTTGCCCGAAAGCCCCATGTTTAACTCTCTGGTAAAACGGGCTGTAGAGACCAGGGCAGCAACTGACCTACCCCAGGAAGCTCCTCGGCGTCACTTCCATTGCATTTGATTGGTGTGCGCATGTCACTAAGGCTGGCCAGCCAAGCTGCAAAGGATCTGGACATAGGCAATCAAGACAGTGGTGTCGAAGGAGTCGGGGACATACTTTAAAACCTATATACAGTAGGAATACTTTTCCTTTTTTGCACAGTCTCTCACTCCCATCCAGAGTTAATAACTGTCTTGTTTTTTTCCATTGTCTACATTGGCTCAGGTATTGTGTTAGTTCTCTATTGCTGGGTAACAAACCACCACAAACTTAGTGGCTTAAAACAATGCCCATTTATCTCACAGTTTCTGTAGGTCTCACAGCATGAGTAGATTTCTCTGCTCCTGGTCTTATGGTATTAAAATAAATGGATATGATAAATTAAATATGTATATGTGTATATATTTATATATACACATACTTTTTAATTGCCTGAAATTGGGCTTATTTTGACCATGTTTTGAGTTCATGGTTTTACAAGTGTCTTCTGCAATAGGCAACTACAACAAAACCTACTAACATTGAAAGCATTTTTTTTTTATGATTTTAGGTGGCAGTGATATGATCAGGGAATGGAAAAGGACAATCCCTGACAGCCTTGTTGTCATTTTATAAGCCTGTAGGCTAAGGTTCATTAATTTATTTGTAGTTTAAGTTCTACCATGGCATTTTATATGGTTGTTAAATCTATAGTATGTTCTTTTTTGTTAATTTTTAAAAATTATTCATTTTCTTTTTATTTTATTGACATCTGTATGCTGTTTTGGAGTTTCATTGTCACTCTAACCTTTGTATCTTTAACATAGTCCTATGCTGTATGTAAACGTGCTGTTCTTTTATTAAGCTGGAGAGAAGAATTAATTTCCTTTTGGTCACACAGGTGCCACCCTGGAAAGGGGCTCCCAGATGTCCTGAAGTTTAATCTAAGGCTCTTTCCAATCAACAGTATCCTCTCTGTGTGGACAGTGTTTGTCTCTGCTGTTCTCTTTCTTCCCTCACCCACTGCTCTCTTTGTCTCTTTCTCGTTAATCAGAATATGTATATCCCCAGGTTTTTTTTTTTTTTTTTTTTTTTTTAGCAAATTACAGAGGATAGGAGCTTAGACTCTGATGTCAAACAGCCTGGGTTTGGGTCCTGACTCAGCCACACCTAGTTATGTGACCTTGGACAAACTAATTTACCTCTCTAAATCTCAGTTTCCTCACCTGCAATTTGAGGATGATAAAGGTACCTGCCTCTTAGGGTTATGACGATTAAATTCAATGTGATAATACACTAAAATACCTAGCACAGTGATAAGCACATACCGCTTAATAAGTGTTAGTGGCTGTTATTTTCCTGAATTTATTATCCCTCTATTTCCTTTGCAAGTAGTAGTGCGTTGCCAATTCCTAAAAGTTGGGGAATTTCGATGGGGGAATATGGATGAACTTTGTCTTGAGAAAAGATTTCCATCTGCCCTGTCTTTCAGGGGGAATAGCAAAGATTTATGTCCACTTTTATCTCATATTATTAATAATAAATATTATTGGGAAAAGCAACCATTTGGCAATAAGTGAAATTATAACCTCACCTTGTTAGGTAAATGTTGTTTGCTAAAGAAGAGCTTTTAAAGGATTTGAAAGTCATCACGATCACATGGTGATTGGTGATTTTAAAGTGTGCTGTTCAAATGACTGTTTTCTTTAAATTTTAATGAAGATCAGGCTAAACCTTAAACAAATGAATCATTATTTTAAAGAAATTATTGCACTGCCATTGTTAAAACCTCTTATGAAAGCTTGTAGAGAAAGTAGAATGTGTTTTGTTTGTTTGAAGTGGAAAGAAATACAGAGGTACTTAATTTTGTTTATTTAACCATGCTTTATGGTTTTAGTGAGCGGTCTGCAGTATATGTGAAGTTTCGTGGATACTGCACATCCACACTGGCTTGCTTGGTGATAAAACACAGGCACCCTGTGGTAGCACTTATTTTTAGAACTAAATGAGCACTAGAACAAAGGGCGATTTTAGTTTAGGGGTCACTTGTCACAGCAGATGTGACCAAAAGTTGATTAGCATTAGATTATGATTCTTCCTAAGTATAATGGAAAAAAGACACCAAAAGACAAAGAGAACATACTTTTATGGCATGTAAAATGCCAGGAACTGTGCATTCGTAGTATAGTTGAAGTGAACAGGCTGGGTTTTAATGGGAGGGAAAATGTTCTTAAGAAATTTGTTTCTTTAATGTTTACTGTTTATTTTCCTGCTAGCTTCCTCTCAGTTAATATAGTTCAATTCATCTCTCTCTTAAGAGGAATATCACATCCTTTGAACCTAAGAAAGTGTCAGTTTACTTTTATCCATTAATATCTCAATATTTAGTTACAAAAGAAATAACTAAAAGTTTTTTTTTATATCACTGGTGAATGCACACACACAAAATATTTAGATTATTATATCAATAAATTGAGACAAATCACTGAGACAAATAAATGGCTTGCCTTATTTGATAATATTTGTAACTATTATACTATATTCATGTTTAAATGCTTTGCATCTGATAACCCACTCAATTTGTTTTACGAATCCTGTAAGGTAAGAACTATTATGATCCCATTTGGTAGATGAGGAATTTGCAACAGAGAAGCTAACATCTAGTATATATAATAACTAGAATCTGAACCCATCTGTCATCTGGCTTCAGTCTGTATTCTTGACCACTCTGCTATCCTGCCTCTTTATTGGGGAGTTTTAAATAAATGTGGTTCAGATAGTTTCCCTCTAATTGGTTACTACATGTTCAGTTGTCTTTTCTAGAAGCTAATTAGAGTCTTATGCTGTGTTACCAGGTGTGTAGCAAGCACTTGGCAGCCAGACTACAAATCTAGAATATGACATTATATTTTGGGCACTCTATTTTAAAGAGAAATGTTGCCTAAAAAGCTCACAAAGGAAGGTAACAGATACTATAAAAAGGTCTGTGAATCATGGGATTGATTGGCATTGAAGGGTACTTTTTATTTTAAAGACTTGGGAAAATTAGACAGTTGTCTTTTTAATATTTGAAGAATTCTCAAGTAGGAGAAGCAGTAGATAGGTTTTGTGTTCCTGAAGTGTGCAGGACAAAGACCCGTGGTTGAATTCATGGAGGGACAATTTCAGCTCATTGTCAAAGAGAACTTTCTAACTTGAGTCATCTGATAGAACAGGCCCCTTGTGAGGTAATAGCTCTGCCCATTATTAGAAATCTTCAGTCATCTCATTCCCTGTGAGCCGGAAGGGGCCTTCAAGGAGAGAGTTCTCAGAACAGACTCAGGTTTAAAATGCGGAAATGAATTTCTCAAGGTTGAGTGGCTGATAGCTACGCACAGCTAGTGCAGAATTTGGGCCCCTCGGTTCTTGGTGTTTGTTGAGACAGACAAGGAGCAGTGAATTTAGAGATTTCTGGGCTCTATACTAGACACTTACACACGCTGTCTTGGAGACAGCATGAGCTAAATGATCATCTTTCAAGAATGCACTTGGAGAATCTTTATGTGATGTGTGTATGTGAGAGGGGCTGAGCGGAGATGGTGAAGACTGAGATTTCCTTGTAGGCACAGCCAATATCTTCTTCACCACTGAATGCCCAAAGCTAACACGGTGCCTGGCACAGAGGAGAAAGCCATGAATGTTTGTTGAATGAATGAAGGAATGTGTTTTTATTGAATGAATGAATGAATATTTGTAAACTCTAGTTTTTCTTTGTATCATTTCATGTTTAAGCCCAGAGAACACAGTTTCCTAATTCTCTGCCCCCCATGATCTTGGGTTATATATAATATGCCCATAAATACTTACATCCTCATTGAAGTCTTTATATAATAATCAGACCTTTTTTATACCATGTCTTCCAAACACAATTTTTGTCTTTCATTAATCATTGTAGTAGTCCCACCTTTGTTTATATTATTTATTATTAGATGTCTGATAGGAGCAAACCTAATATTTTTGGTTAACATATTTCATGGCACTCTAAAATGATACCATATCAATGCAATTTAAGTGTTGCTTTGCCTTTGAAAATTGATTTATATACACTTTAGATGGTTTTATACAATGAAAGTTGATAATTTGTAAGTCAAATTTGAAATTTATATCTTAAACATTAGAGATTTTTAGAAATCAAATATCTTATCATTGTTTCCATGGGCATGTCATAATTATCTTTTCATTTAGTGATATAGCATCCTTTCCAAGAATATAACCAAGAGAAATAGCTCTTAAAGTTATTATGGGCTTCCTCAGAACAAAGTCTTAGGGTGTAAGAAACCATTGGTGGTTTTGTAGCAAGACTAAAATCTTGGGGTAGAGATAAGGTGTGGCAGAAGAACAGTGCCTTTGTCTCCACCTTCGCTAGTAGCTTTCCATAGATCTTTCAAGTGGCTTTTCCAAAGTAAGGCAAGACCCAATAATCATGAGTATTCTGCCAGCTCTGGAGGTCTGGGAACCTGGGGCTCCCTTGCAAATCAGACCATGGTAGTCTCAGCACATAGATCAGTTTCATAAAAAGGTCTGTTGTGTTCTGAATAGATACTATCAATAAGCTGGAGTGGGGGGTGGGGAGGTTTGTCATCCAAAGAGCTGTGTCCTTAGGGGCTCAGGCAGGGTATGATGATAAGTTGCCATGCTTACCATTACCACTTTCCCTTTCCCCTGTGCCCGGTCTTGTGAAAGATCCATGACTCAGGGAAAACTTGGCACTCCTGATCCGTCACCTTCAACCTGCTGCCTCTAGCACTCTTTCTGTCCTCCTGGGCAATTGCACAGTGGCCCACTCCCCATCACATCCTCCACTTCTAGAACTGCCCCTAGAATTCATTCATCCATTCATTTAGTAAACATTTATTGAGAGTTCATTACATGTATCAGACCTTGTGCTAGATTCTGGGTATATAGGGGTGAATAAAAGGAATTGGCCATTGAGTACCCAATTTTTAAAAAGTTTTTACTCAAATTTAAACACTTTTTAAAGAATGTGGTGCCTGCCTTCCAGAATAGGTGCCTATGTGACCTTGGGAATAGGACACTTGGGATCCAAAAAACAAGGGATCACCTCCCAACTGGGACTGGAAACTGTGCCACCCAGCGGTTTAGGTGACAGGAAAGACAGGGGATTACAGTTCTCTTAGCGCGTGGGGCCCAGACCATTCAGGATGCCATAGACAGACTCCTGGGACTGCTGCATCTGCTCTTCTCCACAAACATGTCCCCAACCCAGTATTTCTGAGGCCAAACTATGGTGACTCTGTGGAAGTTTTTATCCCTGAGTCTGGGCACTGGTGCTTTATGAAGGAGGCCTTTAACCTTAGGCACCTTGTAGGCTGCCGTCCGGATAAGAAGTTTGATCGGTTTTAACCTTGTATCATGGAGGCTTGACCTTCCCAGCGCCCCTGCCCTATTGAATCCAGGTTGTGTTAGCTGATCTGGGGTGGGGTGGAGGGTCAGTCAGCTGTCTAAGGATACGCTCAGAAGCTTCTGGTAAGCTGCTCCCACTGGTATGGAATTCATGGTGGAAGTTGGTCTTTATATCTTGGAGTTAAACAGATTAGTAGTAAGAGAATATTAAAGAGAACTGACGTCTTAGAAGTTGTGGCCATACAACAGCCCTGGCCCTTGACATCAGGACTGGATGAGGCCCCTCCCAGCAAGGTCGAGTGATGTCTTCCAGACACCAGAATCGCCCAGTGACACTGTCTGCTGGAATCAGCTGGTAGGGCCTCTCGCCTCTGCGGCTGGGTTGCTTTTACACTTCTGTAATGCTTTGTAATAATCTAGCACAATACTACGTAGTATGAGTATCTGACAGTGGGCAGCTACTGGGGCAATAACCAGAAGTCACAAAGGCCTGCCACTAATAGTTCAAGTGGCCAGAGTCACAGGACTCTGTGTGTTGTAGATCTCATGTTTGTAAGAGCGATGGGTTGAGTGTTTGGCCTCTGTGGTCTGGTTTCTGCATATCCTTGGCCATTTTGTTTTTCAGAATTCCATTGATAAAGGATGCTAATAATAATTAATTAATTTTCCCGTTACTCAACATTATTAGGGCTGTTCTACTTGTTAGGCCCATAACATGGGAAAGCTGTCAGGACCAAGCAGTTAATCCTTCTCCCTCTGGGGCCTTTGTAAGAATTCAGATTGTTTGGGCTTTTTGTATAGGTAAAGTGTTCATCGGAATATGTTTTAGATTGGATGTGCCTTTTCAGGATGGGTAGAGTCATGCTCATCAGCAAGGACTGATGTGACTGCCCTCAAAATGACTGTAGATAAACTTCTAGAAGATTTTAACTTGAGGTTGAACACAATATCAAGATACACACTTGATAGGATAGATTGAGTCTTCATCAATGCCTTCACTGTCTTTACCATCCAGAATCAGCAAGGGGAGTGAAACGTACCATTGATGTGTACAAAGACTGATATACAAGGATATCAGCTGCACATGGTAATAACCAAAGTTGGAAACAACCTAGATGTGCAAGTTAGAGACTGACTGGTTGGAGTGAATAATGAAATATATCACACAATGACATACTATACCGCCATTTACAAGATGAATCAGCACTATCTGTGACAATACATACCAAACTCCAAGTTTTATTCAGTGGGAAAAGCCAGATATATAACAATGTGCATGTATGAAATGTTACTCTGTGTGGCCAGGTGTGTGGCTCATGCTTATAATCCTAGCAGTTTGTGAGGCAGAGATGGAAGGATTGCTTGAGGCTAAGAGTTCTAGACCAGCCTGAGCAAGAGCGAGACCCCGTCTCTACAAAAATGAGAAAAATTAGCAGGGTGTAGTGCTGGTGTCGTGTGCCTGTAGTCCCAGCTACTTGGGAGGCTGAGACAGGAGGATCGCTTGAGGTTGCAGTGAGCTATAATGACACCACTGCCCTCTAGCCCAGCTGACAGAGCAAGACCCTGTCTCAAAAAAAAAAAAATGTTACTTTTTGTATGTGTGCAGGCATGCATTTAAACCTCAGAAGAGCACATAATTGTTATATATAGATGGAATGTCTCTGGAGAGATATACAGGAAGCTAACAATATTTGCTTTTAGGAAGGGAAATTGGTAACTGGGGGCAGGCTTAGGAGGGAGGCATACTTTTTATTCTAAATACATTTTGATTTTTTTTTATCAAATGTTTATTATCTATTCAAAAATTTGTAAAATGCTATTCGGGAAGCCCCTTTTGGCTTCATGTTATCAGATGCATTTGACAACAGTGATGGATTTGGCAGGAAGACCACCTTGGATGCTGCCACAATGTCCAGGGAAAGCAGGGTAGGGGCACGTGTCAGATTGTCTGCAATGGAAGGGAAGAGAGGGCTGAAGGAGAGAGACCTTGTGCAGGAAAACTGGAGAGCCGTGGCCAAAGGCAGGCCAGAAGGAGAGGAGGAAGCTAATGTAGAGTTGGTGAATTTGAGAGAATGGTATATAAATGATGCTTTTAAGTAAGGGTAGAAAATGGGAATAAAACTAAGTTTGTGGGGGGAGGGAGAGTGTAGGGAAGAGTTCATGTCTGGACATTGTGAGTTTAAGTGACGCTAAGATATCCTGGCAATGTCTAGGAGGAAATTCAGAGAAGTGCTTTAAACACTATTAAAAGGGCTTAAAGTACTTTTTTGGTATCATTTTCATGGCTCTTTTTAAGTTTCTAGCATATTCAAATATCTTCTCCATTCCTTAAGTATGATTATGGTGTAATGGAAAATTTAGGGTTTTAGAAATATTTTAGTTTTGTGGTGACCGATACAAAATAAGATAATTATTTTGTTTTGAAACTTCCCATTACATATGTGTCCTGTACAAAGCCATTTACGGTTACAAACCAAAGCTTGTGCCAAGGGAGTGAGGCTAATGCATTGTTCCAATCTCTGGTACAGTCTGAAAATATTAAATGAATGGTAAAACTTTTAATGTGTCCATTAACTAATACCGCTAATTGACAGTGGGGGAGTGTATGTGACAGCCTACATAAATAATTTCTGAAATATCTGTGATCCTTGTGGGTACAATTAATACTACAAAAATTCTCAGTTTCCCATGTACAATGTAATACTTCCAATTCAATGCCATATATGATTATATATCTTGCAAATATTTTGTTCTCTGAAGGTGCCTGGTTTGCACCTTGCCTATGTTAGTAAATGAAATTGTTATTATTATATATCAGCATCTTTGTATCCCTTTCTTGCTCACCTTTAAAGAATATGTAGGTAGGTATAGGATTGAGATGCAACTGTGCAGCTGCCCTGATTATATTTTTAAGGTGAGAAAAAGTAAGCAGCACATGCAGTCTTTTCCACCTGCCCTTCCAGGATGACGTCAGTAAATTCTTTGCTATTCCTTCTTTCTCTGGTAGATGGCTAGGAAGGCAGACAGAATTTAGTTTCAAATCCTACCTGCGCTTCATGACCTTGGACAAGTTAGAAACCTTTCTGAACCTTAGGGTCCTCCAAAGAAAAATGGGATCACTACTTTTCGATTTGTGTGGATGAAATGAGATTATATACCTGGCCTGTTAAGAGTACTCCATAAATGATAACTCTTAATATTTTGGGCTCACAAAAATGATTTTAATTCCAAACACAAGTGCCAGAACACAGATGGGGCTTAAGGCAACTGGTGACTAAAATGGGGGAAGTGTTGACCCTAGAAAGCAGGGAGTCAGGGAGGACTTGTAAACTCAAATGCCTCCAGGGACCACTGGGCAATATATCAGTGTGTGACGTGACTAGCTGAAGAAAATAGGCATAATCTGCTTGTGCTTGTACCTAATTATGGTAGATTTTAATTTTTTTTAATAACACTGCATTTCAGGGTTCAAACACAATAACCAAGCAAAAATAACAGAGATTATACTTTTGTGCCCTCTATTATATTACACGGATGTAATAGATGGAAGGCTATTTCAGATTGGTCCCACAAATTGGAATCCTATTGAGGACAGCCAAGAACATTGGGAATTGGGGAGCAGAAAGGTGCTGAAAAGAGAGGAAGCCATAGAGAATAAGAGCACTTTCTTGGCATTATTTCTACTATACCAGACCCTGCCTTTTTGAGTAGGAAAGTTGGATGCTTCCAGTAGCCTTCGTGGTGGATAAACAGAATCACCGAGGTAGCTCTGCCAAGCAACATCTAAAATTACATCTAAAATTATCCACAAACCCTCCCTCTGCACAAACCAAGATTTTGTTCAACAAGTCTGCTTTGGAGCTTGGTTTGGGTGTATTTTGAAAAATACTTGGCTCAATTGAGGTGTACACATGCAGTTGCAGACCTGTGCTCTTGGATGTAGAGGTCTCTTCTGCAGTTTATTCTTTGAAAGTATCTTTGCTCTCAAAATAGTCACTTAAGATGCATGACTACATTGTAGTTTGGCACATTTCAGTTGTCACAGTGATTTGCTTCACTCCATAAAGGATGAAAAGAAAAAGCAACATACATAATTAAAGAGATGGATATAGATTTTATGAGGAAGGATGGAAGAGGTATAATAAGACTGAGCAGTTGGTGACTTCAGGTATAGCAAAGCTAGTCATAAAAAGGCACATTTTAATGCCTGATTAGATAATTATGCCTGATTAGACTATTACGCAAGTCAAATTATATCAAATGCAGACAATATAAATTATAATAAATGCAGGCAATAAAAATTGTTATAGTACAATTAACTCTCTGCTGGTCTTGCTTTCCAATAAAGGCATTGCATTGCATATGGATTTTTATTTCAATAAGGGCAGCTCAGGATTATTCACTAGAGATACAACAGTAAGTCCTGCACTCAGGCAGATGTGGTCAGTTTGTTGTTAGGAACTTTAGATTAGAAATAAGAATTTCTTAATGGAAAAAGTTATTGGACATTTAAAATGACCAGAGAAGGCTGCAGAATTTCCTTCATGGCTGAATCAAAAATTGGAGTTAAAACAAGTAGCCATCTATCTTGAATAGTTTAGGCATGATACCTACCAGAGACCGCATGCTGAATTCTTTCAGTGATGTGCAGAGATTCTGGTGCTCTTAATTTTGGTAAGCCTTTTGCCATTTTGTAATGTTGCTTTGGGCAAGGCTAGATGCAGTGCAATTAAGGGGAGTCAATTTTTTCCTAATTTGTTGTTTGGCATTTTCCTAATGTCTTCAAAGGAGTAGATCAGTAGGTCATTATCATTATTCCTATTTTGGTGGTTGGCTAGTCAGTGACTATTTTGTTGGCAAAATTCCTCTATTTCTGACTTAAGCTCATTTGACTTTCATCTTGGACCATGCTTACACAAGAAGTATATACCTTTACAGAAGAAATCTATAAATGTATATGTGATTTCTTTCACTGCTAAGAAGACTTGTGATGCTAACATTTACTGAGCTTTGACCGCGTGGCAGACACTATGCTAAATGCTCTCCTTGGTTTAACTCATGGAGCCACACCTGACTCTGCAGAGCTATGAATTACTGCTCTAGTCCCACTTACCAGAGGGGAGACTGAGGCTCAGAGAACCCAGGAAATATGTCCATAGCCAGACAGGTAGGAAGGGATGCCCTTGGGATTCAGGTTAGATTGGTCTGACTCTGGAGTTTAGACACCGCTTTTATATTAGTGATTTCCAATTCAGAATTTGCAGTCTAACAATTCCTTCGAAGTCACTTCTGTTTACAAACTTCTCTCATTTGTAAAGTTCTGACATGGTTGTGGAGTATAATAAAACATCTTTAGACACTGGATCTCAAATTTGGCTGTACTTTGGATCACTTGGGAGTTAAAAAGAAAAATATTGGTGTCTGGATCCTACTCTCAGATGTTCTGAGTTTATTGGTATGGAGTGTGGCCTTCACGTTGGGATTTTTTTTTTCCCCTGAGACAGAGTCTCATTCTGTTGCCTGGGCTAGAGTGTCATGGTGTCAGCCTAGCTCACAGCAACCTCAAACTCCTGGGGGCTCAAGCAATCCTTCTGCCTCAGCTTCCCGAGTAGCTGGGACTACAGGCACACACCACCATGCCTGGCTAATTGTTTCTATATATTTTTAGTTGTTCAGCTAATTTATTTCTATTTTTAGTAGAGATGGGGTCTCGCTCTTGCTCAGGCTGGTCTCGAACTCCCGAATTCAAATGATCCACCCACCTTGGCCTCCCAGAGTGCTAGGATTATAGGCGTGAGCCACCACGCCCAGCTGACATTGAGATTTTAACCACCCACTCCCAGGGGATTCTACTGTGCCTCAGTTTTCGAACTCCTGCTTTAGAACAATGCAAAATTTTAAATTCTAAATTCCCATCTTTTTATTAGTAAAAATGTAGTGATTTTTTTATTACAGAAATACTACGTATTTGATTTAGAATCTGCAGACAAACAAGAAAAATATGATTAAAATGATCGATAATTCATTCACTGAAAGATAACAGTGAAATTTTGGCTATGTACCTTTTTTCCCCCTGTGGACATTTATATATTTAAAGTCTTAACTACAGGCCGGGCGCGGTGGCTCAAGCCTGTAATCCTAGCTCTTTGGGAGGCCGAGGTGGGCGGATCATTTGAGCTCAGGAGTTCGAGACCAGCCTGAGCAAGAGCGAGACCCCATCTCTACTATAAACACAAAGAAATTAATTGGCCAACTAAAATATATATAGAAAAAATTAGCCGGGCATGGTGGCACATGCCTGTAGTCCCAGCTACTTGGGAGGCTGAGGCAGCAGGATTGCTTGAGCCCAGGAGTTTGAGGTTGCTGTGAGCTAGGCTGATGCCACGGCACTCACTCTAGCCTGGGCAATAAAGTGAAACTCTGTCTCAAAAAAAAAAAAAAATAAAATAAAGTCTTAACTACAATGTTACTCTTCTGTAGAATTTTATAATTAATGCCAGATTGCCTTATGTCTGTTTTATGTATTTTTTTTTTTTTACCAAGAATTCTTGATTCTTATACGTACATAGTAGTGTTGTTGAATCTTTATAGGCCAGTACTCCCAATGTGGGGCAATATCTCTATTAATGGAGAGTTTGTGTGGTATCTGAGGTAGTGCTTACTGAGCTGATTTAGACGTCTCTCCTTTGGACCCTCTTGTACAGCATGTTTTCAGATAAGTAAATCCTTGGTTTACTTCTTGTCTCCTTTATGGACTCTTAAGGCAAATCCCATGTGGTTTTTATCCCTTGGCTCTGGCATGCAGGACATGCTCAGTAAATGCTCGAATGGATGAGCAGACAGAAAGATGTATTCCAGGATTTGAGGTGGGCATGGTGGGTACAGCTTGAAAAAATTACCGAAGTAGATTCAGACATTCCTGAAAAAAAAATCATCTGGGAATGTAGGGATAGTAGCAAGAGAGGGATAGAGTCGGGTCAAAATGAGGACAGGTGCTAGGGGACATTTTAGGATTTGTAAACTTCAGATCCTTTAAGAAAAGTAAAACTTTCTCTGGTTCCAGAAACTTCCTGGGCTTGGCCCCCACGGGGCTCTGTCTTCCTTGGGGAATAGCTCCTCCTCCCCTCCCAAATATGGTGATGGGCTCGTGTCCTATCTTTGCATCTTTCATATCCTACTCATTTGTCATAATAAAAAGGCTGAAGTGGATAAACTCTCAGAGTAAGAACCAGATAATTTTCAGAGTTTCTGCTCTCCAGATATTTTCCTAATAAAGATTTGGATGAGAAACCACTATGGTGTGATAGAGTTCCATTAGGGTTTGACTTTCATCTGTCAAATCAGCCTGTCAACAGCTGTGTCTGTTAAAGTCTTTTCTTACAAAGGTTTGGGATGAGGAAGACTTTAAATTAGAGGGGGAAGGGCCTCAGAGCACTGAAGGGTCCTGCCAAGGGATTGCCCCAGGAGGGACGGGGCCAATGAGGGAAATGTCACAGGTTTGCTCCTTAAGCCAGGCCCGTCTAGTTAGCCCAGACAACTCCTGACTGCTCATTGAGGTATTTTTGGCACTGAGACCACAAATCCAGACATCTTTGCATTGTATGATTTATGAAGGATTTCTTTTTTCATACTTTTTATAATGTTACTTTATAATCAGATTTCTTAATCACATTCATAAGGCCTATAAATCAAAATAACTTTCTATTTTTTTTTTTTTACCTCTGAAAAACTTACCTTTCTATTAAAATGTATTATGATCTTTACTTTTTTTTTTTTTTTTTGAGACAGAGTCTCACTCTGTTGCCTGGGCTAGAGTGCCGTGGCGTCAGCCTAGCTCACAGCAACCTCAAACTCCTGGGCTCAAGCAATCCTGCTGCCTCAGCCTCCCAAGTAGCTGGGACTACAGGCATGCGCCACCATGCCCGGCTAATTTTTTTTTCCTATATACTTTTAGTTGTCCAGCTAATTTCTTTCTATTTTTTTAATAAAGACGAGGGTCTCGCTCTTGCTCAGGCTGGTCTCAAACTCTTGAGCCCAAATGATCCACCCACCTCGGACTCCCAGAGTGCTAGGATTACAGGCGTGAGCCACCATGCCCAGCCGATCTTTACATTTTTATTACTATTCATTTTAAGACAAATTTTTATTAAAAAGGAGAAATTGCAAATGTATATATTTTACTTTACAGCGTATAAGCTACCTGCATGATTAAGTTATATTGCTGAAATCAGAATCATGGCATTTGTGTATTCCAAAAACTATTAAAAAATTAGAAGATATTCTCTATCCTTCTTTCTCCCATTTTTATCAAATTCACTATGACTTTACAAGACTGTTAATGTAAAGACATTAAAGATAGTTAAAACCATTAGTCATCATGCTTTGCTTAGAATTCAGCAAAGAACAAAATGAGAGAATGAAATAGGAAGCCTGGTTTATTTGTCTGAATAATACTTGTCTCATGATAAAATGATAAATGAAAGAGAAGGAATCCTTATAGTTACATCATCTAGTGTAGCAAAAAATAAGTAAAATAAATGCTAAAGGTGATATTTATTCAGATAACATCAGTGGCCCCAGTGAAACTTGGAGATCTCTAGAATGCTGTGCCAGTCCTCGGAGCCAGGAGTATATTATGATTTAATGGTACTTCTTTGCTGCATCTGATGAGCTGTCCTAGAAAAACATTTTGAAGCAATAAAGCATCCATTTGGCTCCTAAGTAATGAGAGAGGCCTTGCTCTTTGCATTAACTATTTATTCTGGAAGAGAAGTGACCAACTGCTAATAAGCTTTATCCAAAGAGGGTCGTGGAAAACGAAGAAATTGCAAAAGTGAGGTTCTCTTCAATTTCATATGCAATTAACAAACACCCAGAGCTGACCGGTTGGTGCTGCTCTTCCATGTGACTTTTGGCTGGCTGTATTTAAGTGCGAGTGCCTGTCAGATGTATTAAAAGCTTCTGGGTTTAAGGAAGGACTGTGTAGCCTTAACCAATGACAAAGGAGAGGAGGCAGTGACTCGTGAGTACCTAAGACTGGCTGATCTCTCTACTGTTTTGAATAATGGACTTATTTTCTGAGATGAATAGAAGTGATTTAGGTTTGTTAGTTTACTCCTTTTGGGAAGGGTTCCTTCTTTTTTCTTTTTAGATGATTATTGATTTTTTATTACTTGTAAAATTTGCTCTATAGTGTAATGTAACATTTAGATTTATCACTTGATCAAGAGGCTTTTAACCCGAGAAAAAAAATCTTATTTTCTGTATAAATAAATATGTAATTTATTATTGGGAAATAGTTTCTAGGTAGGGATGTGACATTTTGCTCTTGTTCCACAAGTAAATGATCTCTTCTTTGCAGTAAATGCTTAGGATTTAGTCACTTGAAGATTACAACCAGAATATTGTATTCACAAGTAAATAAGGGCTGTTTTCAAATTATTTCAGAATCTTACTCTGAAGCACTTTTGGTGCTATAAGCATGGAGTTTTTATTCCTCTTGCTTTAAGCTTCTTAATATAATTAATTTGCCTTTTTAATGACATGAAAAAAGATAAAAGTCACAATTATTTTCTTTCCTAAAGCCAACTAAAGGATTTTTATGCTAATTCTTCCTCCCTGCTCTTACTGAAAAGTAGTACAGTGGAGTTCTACAAAATGGGAGAACAATTCTTCATATAAATCATATTAAAATAGACAGTGGAAATGCTATGTAAACTCAATATTATTTAATTATTAACAGAATATTCTTGATACCATAGTAAATCAATTATGAAATCATTTAATATTTGTATTCCTTTTATTTTTAAGTTAAAAAATATTTTCCAATTGAAAACTATGTATTAATTCTAAGCTCACTATGAATGATTTTGAAGTGTATTTAAAATCAATTTTCAAGATATATTCCATGAAATATGAATGCATTATTTATTTGGGTTCACAGCCTTAGAAAAGGGCTAAAAAGCTTGAGTTAGTTGCAAAAGGATCAAAGAGAAGAAAAACTCCTTAGAATTTTCCTTTTCTAGACACCATTATATCATACACAGAGAACAAAACTCACTTGTGTTACAGGGAATCTTTCTTCCTTCAACAAGAAAATAAAGACTCAGGTTAGAAATGGAATTACCTCGTCGTAAGAGGTTAGGTTTTACAATAATCTTTCTCTTTGGGTGTTAACAATCATTAGAATGAATTATCCCTTTCAGATAATCACTCCTTTCAGAAGGCTAATGCTGTGTGCTGAGAACAGAAAAGAGATGGAGGACTGGATCAGCTCACTGAAGTCTGTACAGACCAGAGAACCTTATGAGGTAAAACAGCATCTGTCCTGTCCTCTCGTGTTCTTAGCGAATAAATGTTAACCAGAGAGCTAAAGCTTTACTGTGCAGACGTATGTGTAGACTCATCTAGCAACTTGTTTAAATTATCTTCTGAAACTTTAAACTTAAAGTGCTTTGGTTTTAAAAATGTTGAATTTGAAAATTTGGTCATAACCGTGAATGTTACAAATAGTTCAGCGCCTATAGTCTTGCCCTTTTTTTGTTCGGCACATCTGTCCTAACATCTCCTTTTTAGGTGGCCCAGTTTAATGTGGAACATTTCTCAGGGATGCATAACTGGTACGCCTGCTCCCATGCCCGGCCCACCTTCTGCAACGTGTGCAGAGAGAGTCTCTCTGGAGTCACCTCCCATGGTCTGTCCTGCGAAGGTACTGTAGCCCCCAACCCGCGTTCCTTCCGAACTGTCACCAACCAAACTGTAGACATGCCACCACTGGTTTTATTGTGGCTTAAAGTTGAGCTCTCCACACATGGGACTAGCTTGGGAAATATTGTTGCTCAGGAAAAGATAACAAAATCATTTGAAAGGAAGCATAAATCAAAATATAGCATTTCACACCTAAGGAACTAGAAACTACTATCTAAAAAAAAAATCTTTGGATCTTTGTCTATCATTCTAGTATTCTTTATGCTGATTGATTATGGAGAACAAAGCTTTTTGTGAGGATAGTGTATACTCTTTGGCAGAATTTCTGATCGTATTGTTTTAAACATTGTTTTCTTTTATTTCACTTATGGTTAATTGGAATGGATGTCACCCTTTTTAATTTCTTTACAGTTTTTTTAAAAGAAGGCCTATGCCTTCTTTTAAAATGTTGTTTTCATTATAGGATTTGGGAGTCTTTTTTAAGAGTAGTGACCACCAAAAACAAATACGTTAATAATTACGAAAAGAAAACTTATAGCTTCATTAGATTTATTTAATTTTATACCTCAGTGATCACACCACTGTATACTACTTTTTGGACTATATATAATGTTAATACCAGCTTTTTTCTGCAATACAAAAATTGCTCAAGTAATTTTGAATATAACTTAATTATAATTAAGTAATAAAGTAGTAATAGAGTTATAGCATTAATTGATTTTAAATTATAAAATCTGTGATATATCATTGTTTCAACTCTTTAATGTGATTATGGCATAGTGGCTAAAATTGAGCTCCACAACTAACCCCTTTTTCTCTTACACTATTACAAAATGTAACCAGGAGAATAGTTTAAATCATTTAGACTTTGCTTTCCTCATCAGCAAGATGGGAATAATAATAATTTATACCTCATAGAATCACTATAAAAATTAAATGAGATAATACATACAATAAAACTACTTTTCTAGTCAAATAAATTGTAGAAGTCTGTAACTGTACTCTTTAAGAAATTTATCAAGTAAATGATTCCAGATTACGTCATGGAACTGATGCATTAAAATTCACAAAAATGTAGAAAGCTTTAAACTTTTTTTTTTTAGAGTTAAAGAATGATTGCAAAAAGAGATCTAATTGTCCTTTATGACTTTAGTAATCTAAAAGGGTTCATGTAGAGCTGGATAACTGCTACCAGATCTGTTAATATTATGTGGTATTATTTTGAAGATTTTTTGAACTATTACCTCCTAGTTTCTTGTCCCAAAAATGCTGAAAGAGATACCCGATCTGAGATACTCTATGGTACCCTTCTGATTTGAGAGTTATGCATTATTAAATATATTTAATTATTTAGGAATTCAGTCAATAGTGGAATGACTGAATATTTTTCTAAGCATTTTAAAAGAAAAATGAAAATTACATTAGTGGTGACAATAAGAAACTTAAAAGTCTTTAATTTGTTATATTTTTCTGAAAATAATGTAGTTTTCATGACTTTTTAAAGTCTCAGTTATTGGATTAAAAAATTTTTTAGAAAATTGTATATTAGTATTCATTTTCTCTGCTGGTAAAATTTTAAATCTACATTATCTTGCCCATTAGTATTTTCAGACCTTTAGCAGAAGATGTTTTAAAAATCCCAAGGGTTTTATAAGTATTTTTAAAAGTTGCGTTTTTATTTTATGAGCATATGGTTACCCTGATATTTTTATCATAATCAAAGTTAAACTTTCACACCCCCACCCAAATTTGAATAAGCTACTTGCTTGATAAACCAAAAAAAAAGTTGGATTCAGGAGGCTTTAAAAGTTATAATGGAGATGTAAATATAATAAGAATTTGTTTAACAGTGAAGATGAATAACTTTGTATTAGGATAGAATTCAACTTCCAGTGTGTGAAGCCATCAATAAATTTACTTAGTCTTTCTACACTTGTTTTTCACAATAAAATGAAGCTGTACTGGTTTGTTTTCTAGGTCTGTGTTGAATAATAACTAAATTTATTAATTTAAAGTCTCGCATTTGTAAAATATTATGTGAATGAAAAATAGCAGGCATATAATATTTTCATAAATAATGCCCTAAGTGAATTGAGAACGTTAGTTATAATTTCAGAGCATATTTGTCCTTCACAGTTATTTAAACCGTAATTTAACAAAAATGTTAAATGGTAATTTTTTGTTTTTTTTAGTTAACAGAATCATGGATCAACATTGGTACTTATGAATTTTTATCTTAACTGCTGTTTCACATAAAGATTCAGTATTGTAAAGACTGAATATTGCAATAAAAATTGTAATTTTGTCACATGTCAGTATACATTTTAAGTTCTGTAGTTTTAATGCTTATATAGGTCAGGGGAAAGTGCTTTATTTCAGAATAAGTTCTCTGGAGAAATTTAATTGTCACCTAACAAAATTAAGGTGGCCTTTGATCATTTCTATTCCTTAGTGACCATAATTACAGTTTGGTTTGTTTTATTATTATCATTTTATGTTATATTAAGCGACTTTGTCATTCTTGAGGCTCATTGCATGAAGCACTTTATTATTACATAAGTGTGATTTTTATTTTTAATTTTTAGTTTTTGATTTTTAATGGCAAAATTTTCAAAAAACCATGAAATTATATTAATATCATTACCCTCTTGTATGTCCTTCTTTTCCTCTTAGAAACCAGGTATCAACTATTAATATCAGGTCCTTATTTGTACTTATAAATCACTCTATGGACTCTGTTGCAGGTAGTTTTAGGATTCCACTTTTGAAAAATGCCATAATAAATGAAAAGTCCTAGAGATGCTAACTGACCACAGTTTGAAATAATCACTTGTATTGGAGCAAAAGGGAGCAGGTCACGATAAACGTTTTATTCAAGCTAAGCTAACTTCCTATAGTGCTGTGTCTTCACACTTACTGTTTGTCAGCAACAAAATTCAATTGAAATATTGTTTTCTATGTGAAATTTGTGTTTAAGTCATACGGTCATTTATACAAAAATAGTGTGATTGCCAGGAAAGAATTTTTTCAAAGTGCACAAAAGTGCAAGTGAAACATTTCCATGTGTACAGACTAATTTTTCAAGGATAAGCCAGCTCAGTTTAAGTGGCCATTGATATATAGGCGTGTCATAACAGCTGGGCATTGTGAAATTTGATTATAGACATCTTAGTTATTTTATCTGAACCTTCCGTTTTCATGTTACATCGAATTAGGACAGATTAAAGAGAATGGTGTATAACAAATCATTCAAAAAATTTTAATGATTGACTATCAGAAATTCAAAAAAATCATGAGAATGAGTCACTTTACATTTAAATGTAGCAACAGTTACCTTATTGTTTCCACAGAAATGACCTTTACTTTTAACTATTTATCGGAAAAGTCAGGAACAGATGTATTAATAACATCAGTATCCACTAATACTTGAATAACTGATATCCTTAGAGGGATACATGTGTTTAGTAGTAGGTAAGTTCTGATTTTCATAAGCATGGTTAATTTTTCAAATAACCTGTAGTTTACTTGTTTTTCCATTTATGGGCGGCTTCTTACTTAGCTATTTCCTCTTAATTCTCTTTTATAAGCTCCTTTATGATAACGTGGCTGGGGAGAATTAGTGAAGCCTGTAGTGGGAACATCGCTTCATCATTCATTCATCTACATTTGTCATTTGGTTGTCACAACATAATACTTTTAAAAGATAGTGCCGAGTTTGTAACCCTCATCAACTGATTTTCCGTGATGCTTGGATATTTTCTTGTACTTGCACTTTAAAACTCCTGAATTATCTTTATCTTGTTAGCATTTTCAAGATGCTTCATATCAGTATGTTATATGTAGAGGAAAATACAAATAGCATGCAGCTCAATGAATTTTCACAAATTAGACACATTCATGTAATCAGCACCCAGAGTAAGAAGTAGGATGTTACCAGCAGTCCTGTTACCAGATGTTATTTGCTTCTCTGTGTGTGTGTGTTGTCTCTTTTCTCTTCAAGCACTAATTCTTTTGTATTTATTTCCTTTCTGCACTTCTCAGCCATCTATCTACAGCTTGATAAAGGTGCTTCATAAATGCAGAGCCATATTTGTTTTTTAGAATACCATTACTATTGTTGGAGAGTAATTTAAATTTTTGTTAAAATAGTTGTTTTCCTTCTGTCGCCTCTCACCCTTTTATAATTTCATGCTGTGTTTTCCTTTCAATTGGTCCCAGAGTACTTCTTCACTTAAAAATGGATGCTTTTTTTTTTTTTTAGTATGTAAATTCAAGGCTCACAAAAGATGTGCAGTGAGGGCAACGAATAACTGCAAATGGACCACCCTGGCCTCCATTGGGAAGGACATCATAGAAGATGAAGATGGGGTGAGCAGCTGCCCTGCCTCTGATCTCTTCTTAGCACCTCATCTCTTATCCTGTGCTCTTGTGGAAACTAATGATAGAGAGATAAGTGAGAATGTTTGTTGTTAGGATTAAATAGGAAGTTTTAGTTGATTATACTTTTATTTTTAATTCAATCCTTCATAGCTTTCTTTAGCTCTTAGGTTTTGGGGGAAATCTGTTGTGAATAGGGCGTAGGAGTATCTGTTGTGCTAGGCTGGTGTTGTGCTAGGCTGGTGTTGTAGAACTTTATCTGACACACTCCGAGATATTCTTAAAGGCATAGCTCCAGATTTGGGGGACTCCTCTCCACAGTACCCCTCACCTTCAAAACCTTGCCACCATTGCACCCTGCATAGGAGTCTCTGATAGCCCTTAGTGATCACTTGATCATAATCCCTTTGCATTTCTTTCTTCTCAGCTAGATTGCTGCCTGAATCTCAGAGGGTAGGGCTTTCATCCTACTTACATTTGTGTCCCTACAGGGTTTAGGCTTGATAGATGGTCAGTAAATATAGGGTGAATGAGTGAATGCCATGCATTATGTGTATTAGCGAGTCCCTAGTATAAGAAGTCACTCAGCACCTTCCCTGGGGTGAGCATGGTGTCTGCCATATCTTCACTCTGGCTGCCCTTTGTTCCTGCTCCACAGGTCGCTATGCCTCACCAATGGCTCGAGGGCAACTTGCCTGTGAGCGCCAAATGTGCTGTCTGTGACAAAACGTGCGGCAGTGTTCTCCGTCTACAAGATTGGAAATGCCTTTGGTGTAAAACGATGGTGAGGGCTTTGGAATCATTTCATCGTTCTTAATTATTAGCTTCTTTCCCTAACTTTGTCTTCTGTGTGGTTTACAGGTAAAGCAAAGAATTTATGGCAGAGCAGAGTCTGGTAACGCACACCCCCTATTGTGACATCCTTCTTAAAGTGTATTTCTTCCAATTCGATCATGTTTTCAGATGCCCTTTTTGTAATACTTACTCTTGTCCGTATATTTTCTATGTCTCAGAATCTCTCTCCTACAGTTTTTTTTTTTTGAGACAGAGTCTCGCTTTGTTGCCCAGGCTAGACTGAGTGCCATGGCATCAGCCTAGCTCACAGCAACCTCAAACTCCTGGGCTCAAGCAATCCTGCTGCCTCAGCCTCCCAAGTAGCTGGGACTACAGGCATGCGTCACCATGCCTGACTAATTTTTTCTATATATATTAGTTGGCCAATTAATTTCTTTCTATTTAGAATAGTGACGGGGTCTTGCTCTTGCTCAGGCTGGTTTCGAACTCCTGACCTCGAGCAATCCACCCGCCTCGGCCTCCCAGAGTGTCTCCTACAGTTTTGTTGATTTTCATTCTGCTTTATCCACACAGAGGTTTGCTATTTTCAGGCCTGTCCTACCACCCGTTGCACCCAGAAAGCCCTGCCCTGGTGTGCCACCACATTTTGGTTGACATGCAAAATGTAATTTTGCTACAACCCTGACAGACGGAACACTGAGTTTTTTAGGCCATGCACTGATGTAATTTCAATTATGTACATTTATGTTAAATAAGTAAATATTTAAAAACTTCTTTGCATGTGCAAGAAACAGGTGAAAAGCATGTACATCGTAATGTTGAGCCAGCAGCAAGGAATGGGCTCATGCCGGACGTGTTGGGGACAGTACCTCTGGACTGTGTCAGGGCAGGCAGAGCTGGAAGGAGACAACACAGACAGTGGCGTGGGGTTGATAGCCACAGGGTGAGAAGGCCAGAGCTGTAAGCCCTCATCTCAGCACCGGACGATGCTGTCCTTTGATGACAGTGATTGCCTTGCACGGGGGCTGATCTGTTTGTTGGTGTTTTGAGTCTTGTAGTCTAAAGTCGCTGGCCCAAATTTGGAAGTCAGCCCCAAATTTAAAAAGGTGGAAAAACCACTCCTTGTGGTAAGTATGGTATAGATCAGCAAACATAAGGGATGTGAGTGTGATGAGTTGATTTCCTAATCAATGAGATTGTCTCCATAGGCCACACAAGAAAATAAGTCCTACAACTTTTCAGTTAAGCCTTGTAGTTAATCTGTGTTTCTTTTTAATTTTTAAGTCAAATGTGATTCTTTTTGTCTTCATGTTTTTGTTATTCTTTATCAATTGCCTCTTTTATTAGCCATAGGTGTGTTACTTTTTATTTCTCTTGTGCAATTTAATATAGAGACTGTTACAGATGTCTCTCTTTGGAATCTTAGTACCATACTAATCCCTAAAACCCTCTTACGTCATTTTTTGTTTTAAAGGAGTGCTACCCATAAATGAGATTTTAAATCATCATCCCACCTAAGATTTCTTTTTGAGGGGACAACCACTGACAGCACTTCCTGCTATCTTTATCAGTCTGTACATTTACTTGTCTATTTTTCTACTTCTAGAGCTTCAGCTGTTCATTTCTAACTTATTAGAAAGAAAACATATCATGTATGTGATGAATATATATATGTATATAATCTACTTTTATTTACTCAGTAGTTTTAAAGTCTCCTAATTTTAACAGTGGATATTAATTAGGTTTTTTCATTCTACTTACCCCCAATTTTTTTAAATTTCACAAAAAGAATAGCAGCAGTATTACAAATGGCAACAGGGGGGACATTCTCGAATGTCTTTTCCCTCTTTTTTCCTAGCAAACTCAAATCTCATCTTTGTTGTGACATCATTCCTGCTTCCCCGTATTTAAGTTAGACATGCTGGTTTCTAAGTCACCATCCATCACCCTGTAATGCCTCGCTTAGTCTTATACTTCCTATACACTATCATTTTTCTGTTTACATATTAATAGTATTTAGCCTTTAAAATATACATTTCTAACAGCAGAATATCTAGTGCCTAAAACATAGTCATACAGTAAAAAAAAAAAATAAAACAACAAATAGAAACCACGCCAAAAAGCCCATAGTTCTCCATCCCTAATGAGTCAACTCATAATTTTTCCAGCTGTTGTCCAGTCTCTGGGACATAGTTTTACCTTTTCTGTAAAAATAGTGAAAATACAATTTTATCTTTTGCTTTTCTCATTTATCATTATTTTAAATCTTTGTTTTGTACCATGATTCTCATACATTTTTAAATTCCTTTTAAAACTATCTGTGCATTTGGATTGTTAATTATTGTAACTCATAATAGGAAACTGTCCAAAAACAGGTCACCAGCAGAATAAGGATCACTACTGAATTTCAGTTATTCTCTTAAGAGTTTTGAAAAATACAGGTTTAATTAATGTGCCAGTTTTCTTAAAGGACTAACAAAATAAAGCCATATTAAATAAATAAGTGCGTGATGAAGTGTCTGCTTGTACTGGTTAAAACATATAAAAGGCTCTCTAGGCCGGGCGCGGTGGCTCAAGCCTGTAATCCTAGCTCTCTGGGAGGCCGAGGTGGGCGGATCGTTTGAGCTCAGGAGTTCGAGACCAGCCTGAGCAAGAGCGAGACCCCATCTCTACTATAAATAGAAAGAAATTAATTGGCCAACTAATATACATAGAAAAAATTCGCCGGGCATGGTGGCACATGCCTGTAGTCCCAGCTACTTGGGAGGCTGAGGCAGCAGGATTGCTTGAGCCCAGGAGTTTGAGGTTGCTGTGAGCTAGGCTGACGCCACGGCACTCACTCTAGCCTGGGCAATGAAGTGAGACTCTGTCTCAAAAA
>VSMD01016672.1:0-35000 GCA_008750895.1 Mirza zaza | reverse complement strand
TGTGAAAATATTAACAAGCAGATAAACAATTCTTTTGTGGGAAAAACAAAAGAGCAAGAAAACATCCGCAGCCACGTGGATGACTAAGGTTTGAACGGAGCTTGCGTATCATGAAAGTGTTCTTAAGATAATCATTTCGGGATATTTAAAATAATGCATTTCCCAGAGTTCTGTAATTAAGACAAAATGAACTGCTGGAATATCACATTCTACCATTATTCAACTTGATGTCTTTTCATTTAACACTGGCAGAATATTCATATTAAAATTTGATGTGACCGAAAATCATTGAGATTGGGCTGCATTCATCATCCTTTGGTGAACTTTGGTTCTAGTAGAGGGTGGATGAACCCCGTGAATTAACTCCTCAGGTTAACACTCACTAATCCTGAATTTAGAATAAACATGAATGTTCATCTCTGGGCTCCTTTTGAGCCCGAGATTGTTGTCAAATGACAAACTATATCATGGCATATTGAGAAAACTAATATTGATTCTTCTCCCGGAATGTTGATTTGTGAATTTAGGATGATCTGAATTTAGGATGGATTTCATTTCATTTCATTTTTTTTTTCCTGCTGAATATATCGTCATTACTGCCCTAAGCGAGGCCAGTAGCAGAGAGCTACCATCACACATTTATATACGGTCAAATAAATCTGGGCTGGTGACCTCACCACGCACAATTTATTATGCAGCTGTCACCAGGAGCCATCTGTACAGGTTCAGGACGACAGGGTGACTTGTCGGACCTTCTCGACTAGGAGTATCTGTAATGTGAACTTTCTTCCGTGCTGATTATTCTATCAGATCCCTCGTTTGTGTCTTTTGCCTTGGTCACAGTAATCCAGCTGCTTGCTGGACTGGCTTATTTAAAGGGCTCCTGCTTATCCTGGGTGCTGTTTGCTGGTAGCATGCTAACCAGCCAGGGCGCTGGATGTCTGCTGGCTCCAAGGCCGTGTAGACGTGTCCCTTCTCCCCCTGAGCAAATTCTGCATTAGGAGAAGCAAGGCCTATCAGGGATGCAACCAAACCTGTCCTCCCAGGCCCCACTGGCAGAGTTTTGCAGGTCTGGATTTTCTGAAGGCTTTTAAGAGGACATGAGATGGAACAGGCACCTGGGTCACTTCATTGAGACTCAGTTTCTTTTTCTTCTGCGTCAAGTGTCGCAAGATGGTATTTATTGGGCTCCGAGAACAAATAGGGAGAGGAATGGTAATGCACGTGTGCAGGGCTTGTAATGCTTAGCATGGCTTTATTTTATTCACAGACTCTCTCTGAGGCTCCTCTTCATCAGATATGCCAACCTGTCTTGGGGGAGTGTTATTTTACAAAGTGTTTGTCTTAATTCTCATCCATTTGGATAGCTTCCGATGGAGTGGGAGAATGTTCTCAGTAAGGGTAATCGTGCAGGCAGTATTGTTTCTGAAAAGGAATTTAATAGCAACAGCTAAGCTCTCAATTAGAGCCAAGTTATAAGGATTTGCCGCTAATCTAAAACGGGGGCCAAGCTCACTGGTAAAAACCCTCCTGACGTCCGTGGCTCTTGCATTCTGCCTATTGTAGGAATGCGCTTCCTTGCTGGATTTAGATATTGGAAATGCCAGATGATTAGATTAAGACAATCATTTTTATATCTATCTCTGTGATTGTTTGCTCTCTGCCAAATCCTCAGAAGCACTTGAACTCCACATGGAACTGGCAAATGGGGCTTCTGATTGATTGAAACGTACAGGACGTAGCCAGAGGGCCGCATAGTTAAAATAAAATATACATACAGGGTACAAGAGGAGGCGGCTATCAGCCACTGTTAAGTTAAGCAGGGCTTGTCATATGGAATTTCAAAATCAGAGCTTCATTGGATCGTGTAATAATCTGCTGCTAAGTGCGTGTGTAGTTGGAGGGCTTCTCCCTAGCCTGAGTTCTGCAAAACTATCGTAAAGTTTCCAGAAAGAACAAAGCTATTCTTCTGTGGAGCACCTCATTCTGCCCTACAAGGGCTCTCCTTTGTCGGAAGCTGGTGATTTAATTAGAACTGCTTTAAGTCAAGGTGTGCTTTTTTTTAAATTTTTTTTTTTTTTACCTGAAACATGGCTTTACCTGAAACAATTGCCACCTGATCTTTGCATGAAGCCAGAGTTCTTGGCTTCTCAGAACTTTGCAAACCTGTCAGGGGCTCTCATGTGACTCCGAGGTGCTCTTTAAATGAAATTATGAGACATTATCAGATCCGAGCTGTTCTTTTGCTGCAGTGAGATCATTTCTGGAGGCAACACACCTGGCTGGCCTCGAGTGGTGATTAATTTTATGTGTTTGGGGTGCAATCAACACTCAGAAAAAAAGGTGGAGGGTGGGGATGATAGATGACGGGCAGGAAGGAGATGGCCCGTGGAACTGTTCTACATCATCAGTTCCTTTGATCGCTGGCAGGAGTTCAGAGATAACTTCATTGCATCTGCCCAGAATATACAAACACCGTAGACTTTGCAGAGCTCTATTCTAAAAAGAGTTTGAGGACCACAACGCCTGAACAGCTGGAGCTGAGAAAGGTTCCTCTTGGCTTTTCATGTGTGTCTTTAAAAATAACATTGCACCAGCTGAGCATGGCGGGGCATGCCTGTTGTCCCAGCTATTCAGAAGGCTGAGACGGGAGGATCGTTTGAGCTCAGGAGTTCAAGTCCAGCCTGGGCAACACTGTGAATCTCCACTCTAAAAACAAAAACAAAAAATAGCATGAGTTGATCTCTATTTTGCATTTAAGGTATGTTTGCTTAGATGTGGGTGTGGTGGATGGGAGTGGGTGCCTCTTTAGGACTGAGGCGTTCATTGCCCACCCCCAGCCCTCCCACCAGCCCACCCTGGAGTGATGATGCTCCCTCCATTGGGCACGAGGGAGATGCTTCACCCAGGGTTATATCCCCTCCCTGGAAGTTCATTTCCAAAGACCTGTCAGGGTTGGGGCACACAAGTTCAGCCTCCTTGGGTCAACCTGGGACAATTCTAAAGGGTCATCCCAGTATCCACAACCTCCATGGCATGAGATGTGACCTCTGTTGCCACTGAAACCAGCCCCGGTTGTCCCTGTGTTCCTCGCCCCCACCAACAGGTGCTGTTTTTGAGAGCCTGTAAATCTCCATCTCAGAGTCTGCTTCCGGAAAATCCGACCTAAGACGCTGCTCACCTATATGAAAACGTATATATGGTTATGGTATAGTGCTAGATAATTTTTTTGTCCCCCAAACTGATATTCATGTTTAAAAAAAATCCAGCCAGAGTGACAGATACACAACGGTGCAGAGATAACCAGTTTCTGCCGCTTTGATGGCAAACTGCTCTCTGGTGAGAGCTGGCCTCCGTGAGCAAGGACATTACTGAACAACTACTAATCAGGAAAATGATATATGGATTAAAGTAAACACTCCAAAAGCATTTTTGTTCAATCAAAGAGATTTAAGGGCAGGGATGCTTATACTAACCAGAGGAGAAAAAAGAGTACTCCTTTTGTACTTCAATTAGCAAACAATAATTTGGATAATTGGAAGCAAATGTTTCTTCTTTTATCCTATGAATTGCACACTTCTTTGCCCACTGCTGTCCCCTGCAGGGTAGAAAAAAATCAAATCAGAAGAATGTGAACCTTCACAAGCCATGAATCTCTGCGATCACAGCCCAGGGAGAGAGAGGTGGCATCCGAGGGGCCGGCTCTTGCATCTATGCTGTCCGTGTTTTCTGGAATATCTTTTCTGAGACATCCCGCTAAGGATACTAGCCGGAAGCCGTCTCTGAAGCCCCACAGCCAGCCTCATGGACCGCTTGGGTTCAGTGTGGCAGTACAGACAGACAGCTCACGTCTTCCAGTGAAGGGCTGACAGTGTTTTTGAGAAACCACAGCAGAGCAGCCAACCTGGGCTGGACGTTGGCAAAGCAAATGTTCTCTCCGCCGGGAGAGTTCTAAGAGCTCCGTAACAAAAGACTCGAGGAAATGCTTGGGGCTCAGGTAAGGACAGAAAGCCAGTGACTCAGAGCGAATGTTCCAGAAGCAGCTGCCTTCTGAGATGAAAGCAGGACTGTGGATGTGCTAATGGGAGACTTGAAAACACTACCAAGCCTCCCTGTGGGTCCGCCCAGGACCAGAACTGCAGCCGGGCCATGCCATCCTCTCCCAGGAAAGACCCCTGGGGACAGGGGTGGGGGGAGGGGGAGAGGTTCTGCTCCTGTTCTGGCTTCGCTTTGTCACCCCTGACTTCCCAGGAGCCCAAAATGCACCTCTCTGGAAGAAACGTGCCATCTTCAGGGTGAAGAGACTCGGTTTTGTGATTCTTTTCTGGATTCCGAGTACAAAATCTAAACTCCCAACCCCGTCTCTTCCCATCTTCGCCCTTATCCTTCTCTCTACATCCCATCGGTTTCAGCCGACTCTGCCTTGTCTCTGTACCTTCAGGGAATGACAACGATGATACTTTACCTAAAATAGTTCATTTAATCCTCACGACAATCTTGCAAGGTGAGTATTCTTATTCTCCCATTTTATAGATGAGAAAACTGAGACTCTGAGAAGTTCAATCACTTGGCCACCGTCACACAGTCAGTGAGGGTAGAATCGGGCTTGGGCTTCGGCTTCGGTTTCCTGGGAGCAGACAGCTCACAGACCCCTCCCTCACCTGCATAGCACAGGGAGGGAGGGACAGGGGAGAGGGGTGTAGACCGGACGCCTCCTGTGAAAAGTGTTAACCCCTTAGAAAGCCAGCACGGGTAGGCAGGCGCTGATGTTATGAACATTTCTATCTTAGATCCTGGCGGGGGCGGGAGGGCTGCAGAAATGGCCTATGAGATTCACCACTCACTTGTTCATGCAACATTTACATAGAACCTACCTGTCGGTCCCGGGCCGGGCACACAAATTGGTCATGGTCCACATCCTGGAGGCCCTCACGCTGTGGTCGGGAGAGAGGGTCTGTGGTTTAGGAGTTTCGTCTCCCTTCACGGCTGCGCTGAGGGGTCTCGGGCTGGCTGGGGACCAGCTCTCTCCGAGAAGCCAGTCGGTTGTGGAGTGCGCATGACCATGCACAGAAAAGACTGGAGAGAAAATTCTGGCATTGGAATCTTCGTTCATTTATTTGTCTGCACATTTATTCATTCGAGAACAATTTATTGAGTTGCTTCGACATATCTGGCCCTATGGTAGATATAATTCCTGCCCTCATAGAACTTATAGTTCAACTGGGGAGACAGGTGCTAAGCAAATAATCAGGTAACTAAATGACAGCCCAAGGTCCTCTGGTGCCCCTCTAGGCCACCAAACACCCTGGTGCCTCCCTTCGACAGCCTGGGGAAGGTGGTTGTCTCTGTGACTAGTGGCATCCTCAGGTGGAACCCCCTGTCTGTCATTTCAGCTCCTTCCCTAAGCAGAACACCTTAGTTCCTGGACATGAGGGAATGAAGCCACCAGCTCCATTTATGCACGACAGAGTAGGCACAACCCTGCTAACAAGTGACGGAAGTACATCTTACTAATGGGAGCTTCAGGCTTTCCAAGCTTCACCCCACCAGCAAAGACTTCCCATGGAGCTCACAGCTTTCAGAAGGAAGAACAAGAACCTTCTTCAAGACAGATAGAAAACACTGCTCTGCACAAGGTTGGTTTTTGTCACCACGATAAGCTACTGTATGAGTTGCAGGGCCTCGTGAACCGCACCCGTAGTCATTAAGAAGTTTCTGGAGTTAGATCGATGTTGGAAACATTGATCTCCTCCACCAGAAGCTTTCCGTCTCCCATCTGTTAGATGCTTTGACCTTTTCTTAACATCATTAAGAGATAAAAAGTTAATCTACTGAAAAAGCACGTGACCTTTCAGAAGAGAATGGCTATTACCATGTAGCCTCCCATCACTGAGGAATTCTATGCTCAGGAGGCAGGAATTATGCGTATACGAGCAGGACAGCTGTGGAGAATGATATCACGGCACCACCAGGAAAGCCTATATCTCATCTAAAGCAGCTGAGGATTAGGCACAATGAGCTTGGAGGGACAGGATCCAGCTACCTGGTGAGGCCACCACTCACATTCATGAGCAATCAGCTTCATCTCTGAATGCAGACGTTGGCCTGCATGGTGTTTACTAAGAAGAAAGTGTTGACTGATGCCAGCAATCCTTAACTAGGATGCGATGGCCCTGGGTTCTCACCATTTGTTTATTTACACATTTGACAATTATTTGTTGAATGCCTGGTGTGTACCAGACACTCATCTAGGTGGTAGGAATATGGCAATGGAAAAAACAAGTCAAAGCTCCTGTCCTCATAGGGTATATCGTCGTTGAGAAGATAGAAAATAAATAAAATAAGCAGAGACAATAAACAACTAAAATATATGGTAAACAGGCCAAGCACAGTGGCTCACCCTTGTAATCCTAGCACTGTGGGAGGCTGAGTCAGGAGGATCACTTGAGCCCAGGAGTGTGAGGTTGTGGTGAGCTATGTTGACACCATGGCACTCTAGCCTGGGCAACAGAGTGAGACTCTGTCTCAAAAAAATATATATATATATAATATAAAAAATATAAATAATTTATATATAATTTAATTTATAAATATAAAATATAAACAAATATAATATGTAAATATATTTATATATTTTAGATATAAATATAATAAATGGAAATATTTATGAAAAATAAATAAAAAATAAAATATATATGTAAAATATAAAAATATTTAAAAACCATAAAATATAATTTTTATATATATATACATATATATATATATATGGTAAACGACATAGTGAAAAGTCCTAAAGAAAAAGTAATACTGTAGGACATAGGGGCAGGAAGTATCTGAGTAATGCAAGGTTGAAATTTGAAAAGGGGAGCAGGGGACAGAAAAAGGGAATTGGAATTGTTTTTCTTATTCTCTCTTCTAAGAGAGCAGAAAAAAGACAAGCTCCTGGCCAGGACAGCCTATGGCCAGTGGCCAAGAGCTAGCCTCTCCTTCGCTCTGCGGCTGGAAGTCTTTACAATACAAATTCACGGCCAGGATGAAGCAGCTGCAGTCTGCCAAGATCAAGGAAACTGTCTTTCTTTAGCAGGTGAACCAAGCAAATGGAAACACAGATTGGAGAGAGATTTATAGCAACTGTTAAGTAAGGAGAGTCACAAGTAGCCTGAATATATTTAAAAACAAATATGTTTTACCACCAATGGAATCTTAGTGTCTTATACTCTCTGAAATCTGTGTTTCCATTTGCTTGGTTCACTTGCTAAAGAACGATTGCGTCCTTGATCTTGGCTGCAATAGCTCCAGTGCTGAGCAGTAAGAGATCTACCTATAAAGTCTATGAGCCTCCTTGTAAACTGGGGAAAAATACACAAATCTGTACATACCCTTCCTGTGAACATTAGGCTGTGGAGCCTCCATTGCTAAAGACAGTCCACCCCTTGGCTTCTTGGTCCCAGACACTCGGGCCAGTGCCACTAGGTCATGGGGCCGTGTTTCGGGGTGCTCCTTTTCAGGTCCACATTTGGGGGCTGAGGGCTCCATTGCCACCAAATCCTCCTCCTTCTCTTGGTTGGAACCCACCAACTTCCACATCAGCATGAGTTTCCAGAGATTCGGGGGAGATGTGTGGTCACATACAAGCCACAGTGGCCAGATTTGGTTTTCTGGACACTGGCTATAGCTTGTCCTTGCTTTTGACTGTTTTCCGAAAGGGAATGATTAGCTGACACCTAAACACATTCTTTTTAGCTCAAAAAACGCTCAGATTTCTCCATGGAACCCTTTCTCAAGTCATAGTCTGAGAATCAGTGAAATCCGAATATACCAAGCTTGTTAAAAATGAAGATTCCTGGCCCTAAACAGATTTACCAAAGCAAAACCCTCTGGGATGGGAGCCGAGAGTCCAGATCTTAACCAGCCTGTGGGTAATCTTGTGCATAACAAAGGTTGAGAATCTGCATGTCCCTTGGTTCAAAGCTCCCCCCAAGAGTCATGAACGCCTAATTGTTTTGCGTTCCATGTTATCCGTCTAAATCCTCTAGGAAACGCTTCCCTTAACACAGAGAGGAGTCATTTTTCTGTGTGACCTTGCCACACCGTAGCTGCTTGGTCCAGAAGTGGGCACCCAACCAAGCTGGACCAATCAGAGTCTCTGCTTGGGATTTGGCAGTGGAAGCAGGAGAGGGAGGCCAAGTATCTCTCGTGGAATGGACCCACCAAGCAAAAGCCAGGACAGGAGACAGCGTGAGAAAGTCCTGGGGCCCAGATGTATTTCTGTCCCTCCTGTGGTTTGGTTGTTCAGTCCCGCCAGTCTTCACCAGCTTCTTTGGATTCTGAGAGCCAGTAAAGCCCTCCTTTTACCTAAGCCCCTTAGAATGGAGTGGAAATTGCAACAGACACACTTCATGCCATTTCCCGCGAGTCCAAATGGTTGATCTCAAACTCTTTTTCTTCCCTTTACTTCCCACCTCTTCAAATCAGAGCTGGAAGAAAATTCAGAAGGCATCCATTCCCGGGGTTGTCACACAATGCTCCACAAAGTTCTAAGCTTCCTTGAATATTCTTAGGAATGAGCAAGCTCTCCAGTGTTGGGTTCCTAGCCCCCACCTGCTGGCTGTACCTTCTAATCTGTTAAGATATTGAGTTTCCAGATACAATTTTGTTTGAGGGAAAAAAAAAGATTTCTCCTTCAAGGTCGAAAACAGCAACACTGACTTAGCCCTTCTCCCATTACACAGTTGGTAAAACTGATGGATAACCACTTACTAAAGGTCAAATAGCCAATTCTAAGATTAAAAGCCTTAAGGAAACCCATTATACCTCCTAGACTTGGCCAACAGAAAACTTTTCCTTTCATATCCTTTGAAAGGTATGAATTAAAAAAAAAAGAAAACATCAGCATGAGTTTCACCTGGGAAACCGTATCTGGAAGAGCAGCTATTTTTAACTAGTGTGGTCTCCCGTCCCAGTCACCCATGTCACCGTGTCACCATCCGTGGCCGGCCAGACTTTCAGGAACACCAGACTGCCGCCACTGGACACACGATAGGCCCTCCATAAACATGCTGAATCAAGGAATGTAAGTCTCCCTTTTCAAACAACCTTTATTCCATGAGTCAATGCCCACTTTTCTGTCTGTCCCTCCAATAACGACACACAAGCACAGCTTCATGGTCCGGGTGGGGGCTGGAGGCCGTGGGGCGAGGCTGATTTCGGGCTCCAGCTGCCACTCCAAGGCCAAGGTCGGCGGCCCTCCCTGCCCATCTCGAGGGCGACAGCAGGTGTGAAAACCAAACACAGGATTTCAGAACTATAAATTGTTTATTTGTGCGCCAAGAAAACCTATTCATGGCCGAGGCAGCCACTCGGTCCCACGGTTCCTTCCTTCCGAAGGGGTGTTGGGAAGTTGTATGTTTTCTCGGTGGCATTGCGAGTGCTGTGTGGGTGGCGGGCTTTAGGCTGGCTGGTGGTGACACCCGGGAGAAGAGACCAGCCGCGAGGTGGGGCGGCTGCCTGCTGCCATTGATTTCTAGTGAGTGAGCACTGCAATGTCACCTAGTTCATGACAGCCTCCTCCTGGGCCAGAATGAGGCTTGCAGGGTGAGAAGCACCACAAGGGAAGAATCCGAAGTGGGGGTGCCTGTTAGAAGCGGGGTGGCTGCCCTGCTGAGATTGCAGCTGGCGCCGCTGAAATTCCAAGAGAATCTTCCTGGGATTCGCCTCCTGCCGGGTGCCAGGAAGGAAGGAAGAGCAGGGGCTGTGCGCACTGGGGCCCCCGGAGCCCCGACTTCTGGAAAAGGGCAGCACAGAACAATCGAACGGTGCGAGAAGGCCAAGAAGGGACCTTGAGTCACAGACCTGGCTTGGAACCCTGACTCCACCACTCACGTATTGTCTGACTATGGGCAAGTCGTTTCCCACCTCTGGGCTTCTGGGTGCTCATCTGTAAAATGGGACAATAGCAGTACTGACCTTCTAGAACTGCTTGGAAGCATGAAGTGAGAACATTCATGTAGGGTTCTCGGAAGAGCTCCTGGCACACGTCGAATGCTCGACAGACGGAAGTTATTGTTGGTCTGATCGTAATTATGCTGTGGGTTCGGGCACCAGAGCAGCTGCCTGCATGTCAGGGGCTGAGCGGGGCTCCCCAAACCCTCCACACATCCTTCCTCCCCCTCGCCCACCTGGCAGGGCGGCCCTGCTCGCCTGACGCTCTTACAGGCAGGAGCAGATGCTGCCTGGGAGGGGGAACGTACCTGGTTTGTTCTACAACCTTCCAGCCCGAGCAAGTCTCTCCACCTTTCCGAAGCTCCAGTTTTTGCCATAAAACAGGGACAGTAATTCCCACCTTTCAGGACCCTTCTGAGTATTAAGAAAGATAGTGACTATAAATTGTCACATGGCATCCAGCATGTATTAAGCACCCAATAAACAGCCAATGTCATGACTATGATGGTAACTGTTGTCATTGACCATGGATATTTGACAGGGAACAAACCCTAATTTCTATCTGAAAGAAAGGCCTTGGCCATAAAAGTCTGCCTGGGAAAGGTCACACTAGGCAGGCCTCTAACCCTAGTAGGACAGGTAAATCTCATCCTATCCTCACAAAAGTCTCTCTAGGGAGCGCCGATTTCTGATAGTGACCCCACTTCCCACATGAGGTACGGGAGACTCGCTCAGCCCGTTGTCGTGGGATCCCACAGCCCAGCGAGGTCAGGCTCTGGACCCTTCTCAATTCCTGAAGCCCCGTGGTCCTCCCGATACCCTGGTGGATTTAACGAGGGGTGATTTTGCCCCAGGGGACATCTGGCAATGCTTGGGGACTTTATTTGGCTATCACACTGAGGCAGGAGTGCTGCTGGCCAGTGAGTGGGTAGGGGCCAGGGATGCTGCCGAACGTCCTACCAGGCACAGGACAGCCTGCCCGGCAAAGCCCTCTCCACCTGAGAAATGTCAGTGGTGTCATGGCTGAGAAGGCCCGACCTTCCCTGTAGCTGCCCCAGGCGAGGTATCCTGACCAACAGAGAGCCCTGGGAGCCAGAGGGGAGACGGGGAAATGGGGTGCAGGGGCGGTGCCAGCGCACACTTTGCCTTCCCGAGCTGAACTCAGAGACTGGCGTCTGATTAACCAGCTCTATTCTGAACAGCGTTTTGTAAAAAAATGTGTTACTTGTTGCAACAGTCCTTAGTTCTTCTCATGAAACTACCATGGCTGGATAATTCACCTATCCCAAACAATACTGTTGCCAACCTTTGAAAGTGGGGAGGTTTCATATGAAAACTTGGATTTCCCAATTCTCTGCTTAAATGAGAGATTCTGGGAACTCTGCGTTTTCGGTTTGCACGACAGGAGGAGGGACACCTGCTTTTCAGTTGGTCTCGGTGGCCACGGGTCTGCTTCACACGTCTAGATGATTTGCTGGGCTGTTGGGGTATCTGGGATTATGATGCCTGAAAATAATCTTGTCACGAGTCAGATCTGCCGAATTAGGGAACTAGAAACCTACTGAACCTACCTATAGAAACCATCTGAGCCTACTCAGATGAGGGCAAAGAACCCACACCCTCCCCTTATCTGGGCTGGGAGGACAGAACCAGTGGGCAGAATTGGAGGAGGTCTGGCCACCTGGGATGACTGCTCCCAGTTTCTAGGGGACAGATCGCACCTCGTATTTCCCACAAATGGTGGATGGCTTGCCACACTATTCGAGAGGTCCTTCTTCGCACCATTTGTTCACTCATTCATTGATTTGTTCTTCCATTCTATTCACTCATTAGCTTATCTATTCACTCGTTCATTTACCTGTATATTCATTTATTCATTTATTTGTGCATTTCATTTATTCACTGACATACTCGCTTATTATCTCCTTCATTTATTCATCTAAGGCTATCCACTGAAGGCCTACCACGTGCCAGGTCTTTGCTCAGTCTCCTCCGCAGGTGCAGGGCATAGCTGCCCAGCACTGCCATCCGCCTGCCTGCAGGGCGTGGCCTCTGCCTCCAAAGATGGCTCCGACAGCTGCTCCCATTTCTATAGGCATGTGCTGCTCCCCTCAACAAGAGGTGAAGTCTATTTTCTTTCCCCTTGAATCTGGTGCACCTGAGCTGGCCTTGTGACATGCTTTGACCCATGGGGTGCAGCAGAGGTGATACTCTGCCAGTCTGGCATCTTCCGTTTTTGCTCTCTTGAAATAAGCCAGTTTGATGTACCTGAGGCTGGATTCTCCAGTTCCATATGACCTGCCCTAGATGACACCAGGTGGGGCAGGAGTGAGCTATCTAGCTGACCCAGCAAGACTGCAGAATCCTGAAAGAGTAAATGGTTGTCATTGTTTTAAGTGACTCTGTTTCAGAATGGTTTGTTACATTGAAAAAGATAACTGGAACAGTGTGAATCTGACTAAGGAGGACTCCAGGAAAAATGTTAAAAGTGCCAATGCCTTCTTAGAGCTGTTTATGACCAACTGCAGGTAAAGAGACCTAACAAAAGGAGCTAATAAGTTTTTGAGCAGAATTTAGAGAAAATATAGCAGGAGAAGAGATTCTTCAGCTGAAAAAAATATTCTCAATGTACAGAATGGCTTTAGGGTATAAATCAGATCAAGTCATAGCATACCTATATGATGTTTGTTAAGAACTCAGAAAGACTTGAAGCTATTTAAACCCAGTAAATCCTCTGAACTAGAGAAAACCAAAAATTATAAGGACATTGTTCTAATGCATATCTCAGAAAAAATTATGGTCATAGCTTTTGGGGCATGAAAGAAATACCTTCAAGATTCATAGATAACCCACAACATTTTTAAGAGACTTATATTGGTGAAGGCACCATCTGCTTGGATTCTAAAGAAACATGAATGATTCAAAATGACAAGTGGCCTCTGGGCCCTGAACTTTTAATAAGCAGAGTTACTTAACTACAAATATGAACCAATTCTTATGAAAAAGTAAGGACCTATCAGAGGACAAAGCCAAGAGCTCAGGGAGCTGATGCAAAAGCAGGAAAGAAAATGGAATTAGGAACCCTCTTCTAGGGAGAAGAACTGGGTCATAACCAAGTAATATTCCATGGCCCCCGGGGCTGGAGCTCTGGAGACCTGTGCCCAGCTGGATTTCAGAATCGCTATGGAGCAGTGAGTGCCGCGTGCTTTGCATTCTCTTCCTTGTCGAAAGGAAGTATCTGTTACAGCGACTCTATGTTTTACCACTGTGTGTCGGGTGTAGGGGTGCAGACAACTTGTCCTTTTACTTTACAGCTCCCTGAGGAACTTCTCCTGAAGAGCCTCATCTGAATCTGGCCCTGAGTTATATGACTATATATTGGACTCCTAACTGATGTCACGATGGCACGTGACTTGTACGTGAGAAGGGGCTGTAGTGACTGCAGGACGGGTGTGACTGTGGTGACTATCAGGAGGATTGTGGTGTAGATGGTTTTGAAGATGGTTGCAAAACCCCCTCCAACCCTCAATGCCCTTTTGTCACGTGAGTTCGCCACCTTTGCCATAAGAGATGGAGCCTGTGTCACCTTCCCCTGAATCTGGATGGCCTGTGACATCCTTTAACCATTAGCCCATGGCAGAAGCGATGTCCAACTTATGAAGTCAGGCCTTCAGGAACCTTGCACCTCATGTTTCTCCTTCTGGAACACTCTTGCTGCCATGAAAGGAAGCTCAGTCTAGATTACTGAATGTTAGGAGGCCACATGGAGAGAGATGTCACAGGTAGGAGAACCAAGGTGTCCTATGTGACAGCTTGCACCTCCCATGAATGAGGCCATCCTGGATCCTCCAGCCCCAGCCAAGCCATGTGGCCAACTCCACGTGCAGCAGAGATACGCTTTCCCTGCCGAACTGAGACTTGCCCAGGTTGCCAACACACAGAATGACAAGTAATAAAAGGTTGTTGTTTTAAACCCCTAAGTTTTGGGGTGATTTGTTACACAGCAACAGATAACCCAAACAGGGGGTTTGTTAGGCACTTCCTTGGCTTCCACTGACGAAATTACTTCTAGTTCACTCCAAATCAACGCTGAGCTGTCAGAAATGACATCTCAGAGCCCCACACCTCATCTGTAGCCTCGCTTCCCGACAGGCCTCGAAACAGCTCCCAACATGTGTGCCAGGAAGCTCACCGGGGAGCCAGATGCTGCTACTGAGAACACGTCCTTTGCCAAGTTGACATCTTATTTCTTTAACTTCCAAGGAAAAATGAGGAGTGAAGAACGAGAGAGGAAGAAATGACAATGGCACTCTCCTATTTCCAAGGTCCAAGGGGGACTTTTTGTATTGTGCTAATTTTTCTTTCTAGCTGCCATTTACTGACCAACTGTTACATTCCAGGCACATTTCTCATATATCCGTTCAGGGAAGGTTCTCTTGAAATCCCCATTTTGCAGATGACCAATGGAGACTCACAGAAATTATGTGACTTAGTTGAAGTCACTCAAGTAGGAGTTGGGGGACCTGGGACAAGAACCCGGTGATGCTGGCTTCGGAACCATCAACCTCTGCATTGTGTCCCACCACCCTTCAGAATGTGGAATCTGTGCTGTCCCCGTCACACTAAGCTTAGAAAATAGAAACATGATTTGCATATGGGGTACCTCCATATTTGAAAAGCCAAATAACAGCCCAACGTGGCTTGGGATAGTCCTGAACCTGGGCTGGGGTGCGTGCGGTGAGGCAGCATGACTGCACGAAGTAAGAGCAGTGTTTTTCAAAGGAAAAGGAAGGGCAGGATCTATTAGGGACTTAATTTGTGCTTGGCACCGTGCTAGGAAGTAGACGTGTTTGTTCTATTTTACAGATGAGGAATCTGAGGCTTGAAGAAGCTTAGTAACTCACTCAAGATGACTTTTGAAGCTTAGTACTCACCCGAGATGGGCCCTGTGCCAATGAATGGCAGAGAAGAAGCCCCAGCCCAGGTTTTTCCAGTCCATTCCTTCTCCATGGAGCGAGGCTGGTTATTGGAGGAACGGTGCCAAAGAACACTCCTTCCATGACCGATTGTACTTGGATATCTATACTCGTGGGCAAAAATAGTTCTCCTTCGTCCCCATTCCCATAAGGTTGGCCCTAGTGCTCTGAGCAGCTGTGTCTGACCCACCAGCATTTTGAATCAGCAGATAAATTTGCTACAGATTTGCAAACTAGCTCAAAGAAAACGAAAGGCCTACAATCTTAGAGAATCGAATCACCTGGAAGAGTGTGCTAGACAGGATGCCCAGTGACCTTTCTTCATCTATTTCAATTCCTTCATTTATTCCTTCCTTTGACACTATTTACTAAACACGTACCTCATTTTAGAACTACTCTAGTTATTGAAGATGCATTAGGGAGCGATGCAAAATTCCTACCCTCATGGGAGCTACATTCTAGTAGAGGATACAAACCATATGAAGTTTTCTTCTAAACAAATCTCGTTTTAGTCAAATTGCAAAGGAGCCCAAGATTGTTTGGAGAAGTAGGAAAATGGCAAATTCCCCATCAACCTCCATTCTCCATTTACTAACATCTAAATAACCTAATCTGGGGTGAATGAAATCTTGATGTACAATGATTTTTATCCACCCCGCACCCCCATCAGGAGGTCAGGGGTGGCTAAAGAGTGTTTGCAGTGACCCAACTAAGAAGCCCTCTGCCCCCACCCCACTCCTAGAAGACCACAGGAATCCTCACTCGGAGCTTCCCTCTACAGCTGAGCTTCAAAGTGTCTCTTAAAAACGAGCCAGGAAAGCTCTGAGACATACTTTTCCCCTTACTGATAGCAATTAATGTGCCACAAGTCATTGCCAAAATAGGTTGCTTATTTTAAAGCAGCTCAAAGGGGCTATTTCATTTTCTAGGCCCATTCATTAAGATGTTGATTCACCCTTTGCAGAAGCAATTGGAACCCTATTTAAGAAGATGACCACTGTTCCAACTTTAGCTTAGTTCCTTGGACTTTGAGGTTATTCACTGCTTCGTCATTCGCCATTTGTGAAGAGTGAGAGAGCGTCTTATTTTGATATCGAATTCCAAGGCAGGGGTTAGGGAGGAAGGTAATAAAATTACTAGCTGGAATTGGTGTCATTAGCAAGAGTTTCCAAGAGGTCACTGAAGTGTCATCAACCCTCACAGATGACAATTCCAAAAAGAAAAAAAAGGTAGTAGTTATAAAAGGGAAAATACCAATTGTTGTCTTGTCAAACAAGAAACGAACCATTGTGTTTTGCATGAACACCCAGTGGCTTCCACCAATTTTGCAAAGCGTGTTTCCCTTTGGGCGGGGATTGTCAAGTCTTCCCTTCTTTTACATCCTTCCATTGACATACTGGCAGCCCCAGGGGAGGAGAAATCCACCCAGATATTTGTAGCTCTAAAAGTTCATTTGCGTCATTTGCGTCCAAGATGGGTCATTATTCTAGGCTCAAACCACATCCTGCAAAATGAAAACAACAAGGAGACCTTTGACCAAAAACTGGGGAGGAGGTGGAAGGAGGTGGAAGGAATACGGGCTGGAGGAAAACTGTGAAGGTGTTAAAAAACACAGCCAGCGTTTCAGGAGTTTTGAGAAACAAACTCTCCCTGCAGTGTAATGTAATTACAACCTTTCCTTGGCTAAGTGTAGTACCCTAGAGATTACTATAAGTAACTTATAATAGAATTTTTATTAGCGGTAGTAATTTTTATGATAATTAGAGTAATCTGCAGCCCATAAAACCGGAAGATATATAGTTATATCTTTTGTACAGGAAAAGCGTTTCTTCCAACTATGGAAATGCCGTAAATGGTCAATGCAGCTTTATGGCTAGCGTTGGCTTTTATGCTGAGCTGTTTGGTGTGTCCCTTTCCTTATTAACACCCTTCCTTACGTTGGCAGTAAACATTTGATGACAAATTCAAACTGTGCTCAACGGGAGCAAAAGGCAGCAGAAGTACTTCCAAATGCCTGCTAGCCCACCGTCCTCCCCCTCCTCCTTTTCTCTCCTTTGTCCAGAAGTTTCTCAAAGGCAAGGCCATTTATTAACAAGCCCCCAAACCCACCCCAAGCTCAGCCCTCCCAGCACCTGCATTCCCGGTCTGTCCCAGAACTGCTGCAGAATGATCCAACTAGGCCAGGATTTCAAAGAACTAATTCAAAGAGATGACCTGAGTCTGCCCAGAGGAGTACTGAGAAAGACCTGGAAAGAATGCTCATGTCTGCACCGACTGTGCACTAGCAAATGGATGTTACGCGAGCTGCTGTAACAAATAAACCCGCATTTTAATGGCTTAACACAACAGATGTTTATTTTTTCCTTGCCTATTAGTCAACTGCAGGTGAACCTGGGCAGAGGGCTTCTTTCTTCCAAGTGATGATTTGGAGACCCAAGATCCTTCTATCTTATAACTCCGCCATCCCCTAGGGCTCCATAACAACCTGTATTTGCCAGAAGCAGGAAGAGAGAAGGAAGAAGGTACCCATTCATTTAAGAATGATCCAGGCCGGGCACAGTGGCTCACGCCTGTAATCCTAGCACTCTGGGAGGCCGAGGCGGGCGGATTGCTCAAGGTCAGGAGTTCGAAACCAGCCTGAGCAAGAGTGAGACCCTGTCTCTACTATAAATAGAAATAAATTAATTGGCCAACTTATATATATATAGAAAAAATTAGCCGGGCATGGTGTGGCATGCCTGTAGTCCCAGCTACTCGGGAGGCTGAGGCAGCAGGATTGCTTGAGCCCAGGAGTTTGAGGTTGCTGTGAGCTAGGCTGACGCCACGGCACTCACTCTAGCCTGGGCAACAAAGCGAGGCTCTGTCTCAAAAAAAAAAAAAAAAAAAAAAAGAATGATCCCAGAGTGCATGATGCATTTAATTGGTGAGAACCAGTTGCAAGGGGGCCTAGAAAACCGAGTCCTGGGCATGGCAGCTGCCCTACATCATTAACTGCATTCCATGGAAGAGGGAGTGAGAATGTGCTTGGGAAGCCAGCCCATCCCTGCCTGCCTGGACAAGACACAATCTATATTTATAGTCTGCGTGGAAAGAGGTATGAGGATGCCAAGCTCTTCACAGGAGCAGTATAGCATGAGTATAAAGAACCAAGTTCTGAAGTCAGATCATCTACAGCCAAAGCCAGCCTTCCGCATTACTACCACCACGATATTCTTCTGGTTAGTTCCTCTCTCTGGCCTCAGCTTACTCAGCTACAATATGTGAATGGAAAGAGCTAATACGAACCGAATGCACAGGATCTACTATACACTGTTCTAAGCGCCATATAAATGCTCTTTCTTTTAATCCCCACTGCAACTCTATGAGGAAGGTGCCATTACTATCTGAGTTATGCAAGGGGTGAAGCTGAGGTGCAGAGAGGTGAAGTTCATTGCCTGTGATCTCACAGGTTACAGGGACTAGGGGCTCAATTCTCGACCTCTTAGGCACCAGTCACACAGCACTCCATAGAGCTGTTGGGAAGATTAGATGAGACGGTAAATAGAAAAAGATCTTGACAACTAGTAAGCATTTAATATTCTTACCTAGTTATTTATTTATGCCACCAAGTATCTCCTCTACCAGCTTATTACAATGCCTGAAATAGACACAGCTAGAATCATGGTTTTGGGTTAAGGTAGCATTTTTCAAAGGTTGTTCTGCCCAAGTATATTCTCAAGGGATACTCTTCAAAATAAAGGGGGCTTTATGGTCAAATAAATGTGAGAATATTGAACACCCTGTCTTGGAGATTCATAGGTGTATTAGCCTGTCAAAGGCTCTGGTGAGTTCTGTAATAAAGACACCTGCTTAACTTGGTTTAATCTGCAATCCTCAAATTTATTTGCTTTGGCAACATGTCCTGAAGTTAAAGCAAGAAAAATCTTGATGGGTTAATTGACCAGAAGTCAACTAATTAGAATTCTCAATTAACCAGAAACGTGTCCCTTTACAACTTATTCTAGAGCAAAAAAGATAAATGACAAGTTAATACACTGATAACAGTAAGTTTAAAACAGTAGCAACAAATGGGAAAATATTTTCCATGAGAATGACAAAGATATTATCCTTAATGAACTAACAGGTCATAAAAATCAATTAAAAATGCCAGTGTTAATAGAAAATGTAGGCAAGGGATAGGAATAGATTAGGAGCAGAAAACGCAGTGGCTAATAAGCATAAAAACTCTTACTGGTAATCACAGATATGTAAACTCAATGATAAGACTCCATTTTTCACGTGGCAATTGAATATAAATAAATACCTTCCCTGTTGGTCACAGTTCCAAACATAAAAATATTTATGCCCATTGACCTGATCTTGCCACTTCTAGGAGAGAATCCTAAAAATATTAATGAAGCAAATAAAGATTTATGTACAAATGTATGTGTTGCAATACCATCTATAATATTGGAAGGGAAAAAGAAGTTCAGTCCAATTGCAGGAAAAAAGCTGGGGATAGATATCACAATTATTTATGATGGAATAATAGGATGAGTTTAAATGGTATTTTCAAAGCAGTGTTAATAACACAAGCAAATCTTCATGACATAAATAATAATAAGACAAACTGCGGAATGTAAAACTATATTTACAATTATATAAATATTCCAATGGCACAGAGAAAGAAGAAAGGGAGGAAGACAGCCAAAGCCCATGTAACCAAAAATGTTACCAGTGGCTATTCTAGGTTAACAAAATGACAGTTTATTTCACTCTGTCATTTTTGCTTTTCTATGTTTTCCAGCATTTCTACAATGAATTATGAATGATTTTTGTAATCAGCCAGATAAAGTAAAAAAAAAAAGTTGGGATAAAAATATCAGAGATGACATTTTCTGATCACTGCTGATCCAGGGGAACTGCTCTCCAGTTCGCGTGGCCCAGCCTGCGTCCTGAAACTGATGCTCATTCCGAACGGCAGCCCAGAAGCCCTGGGAGAGCCTGAGCCACTGAGAAAATATTCTGCTGAATTCACCACACTGAACCTCCCGAGGCAGGAACGAACGTGCAAAACCGCATCTTGCAAAGATTTTCAGCAATGAGATTTGAAACCAAAAGATTTCTTGGCTACCCCTCATTGAACCAAAATATCACGTTAACCAAATCAGCACATTAACAGAGAAGTCTGGTCAGGTGAGTTTCTACTGTATAAATGGTTGTTTTAATTACCTGTTGTTCTGGCCGACTCTTAACTCAAGCTTTTTTTTTTTTTTTTTTTTTTTTTAAATAACATGGATAACTAAGACCTGGCTATGTAACTTCATTCTGGAACACTCCCCTTCATTCTCTCCTGTGGCAGAGGTTATATTTTTTGTGTTTACCAAATCCCATATTTTCTCCCCCTGGGCACACGGGTAGACTACATTTCCCAGTCTCCTTTGTAGTTAGGGGCAGCCGTGGCCACTGCCCCGTGCTGGCCAGAAGAAGGGGATCAGAAGTGAGGCACGCCACTTCCAGGTCTGGCTCATAAACACTCCCATGTGCTTAGTTCCTGAACCTGCTGGATACAGGAAGAGAATGCAGTAGAAGACTCTAAAGGCCTGAGGGATGGATGGGAGCCATTAGAAGGCAGGAGCCTGAATCCCTGAATGGCTGTATGGAGCAGAGTGAACGCACACATGCACACACAGAGACACACGCACAGCAGGCCCTTTGGGGACCATGACAAATGAGAAATAAGCAAAGTTTGTGTTATATCCCTGAAGCCGAGGGCATTGTTATAACAGTTTACCCTGACTAATATCTCGCCTTACTACAAACCTACTCAATGCATTACTCTTCCGTAGCATGATGGCAGAGAAGCATTTAAGATTAAGCTGAAGAGTTAGAGATTATCAGGTTTGGATTTGGACCCCAGTTTCACTAGTTTCTAGCTCCAGAGCCTTGAACAAGGTCACTCTATCTCTCTGAAGCTTAGTTACCTCTTCTGCAAACAGTAACCATCCCATGGCGTTGCCATGAAGCTTAAATTACTGTGTGTAACTGAGTGCTTAGTTCCTGACATGCGCAGGCAAGCAGCAAGGGGGAGCCTCTCCTTATTATATGAATGAGATCCATCGTAGTAACTGCTTCTATCCAAGAAAAGCTAAACTTCAGAGACCAAAAGCAAAGAGCTAGATCCCTGAAGTCAACCTGCCAGATGCTATTTCATCATCGAGACACAGCCCACAGTTCCCCAGTCTCTAGAACTCATCATCTCATCATCTCTCACACATCCTAAACCAAAATGTGTCTAAAAAACTAAAAGTAAGAAAATCAAGTGGAGGAGGCATCAGCAGAGGACCCTAAGAGACCTCTGCTGTGTCTGCGTGTGGCCGATGCCAGTCCTGTACCATCAGAGTGAAAACCATCAAGAGTGAAGATCGTGGAACAAAGAGCCTTTATTCACCCCTCCAGCTGAAACATTTCTTGAGCATCACCAGGCCACCCAGCACTGTGGTCGGTCCTACAGTTGTATTAATGACAGTGGAGGAAGTGCATAGGCCAGTGGTTGAGACGCAAAGGTAAAGGGACAAAAACTACTGAGATTAGGAGCTATGACTAAGTTAGTAATTCAACAGTCACTGAGCAGGGCAGTGCCAGGCGCTCTTCCAGGTGCCAAGGGTTCATCAGTGAGAAAAACAGGGGGAGTAAGTGCCATATTTATGAGACTTACATTACAGATAATGTACAAATAATTGAGGAAATAGTAATAAACTCTATTTCATGTTAGATGGGGTCAAGATCTATCAAGAAACCCAAAGCCAGCGAGTGGGGCAGGGAGCCCTGGCGTGGGATGGGGGCTGGCATTTCAGGGTGGTTGGGGAGGCCCTTGCTGAGCAGGTGACATTTAGGCAGAGGCCTGAGGGAGGCAGAGGAAAGGGCCATATTTTTATCCAAGGCAAGAACGTTCTAAGCAGAGAGCAACCGAGGCAAAGTTTCCACGGCCGGTGCCTGCTTGTGCTCAAGAACAGCAAGAAGCAGGTGCGGCCAGAGTTGAGCGAGCACCCCGGTTGTGGTTATTCAGTGTCGCCCGCCATGTCACACTTGCTCTTGCCCCAGGGTGGTGTGCCTGCTTCTCCTGCCCAGCAAGAGAGCCACAGCTTCCTGCAAGGGGACCCTGGGCGCGAACAGGCAGGGGGTGGAGGGGTGCGATGAGTGTGGACATGAAGCAGGCAGAAGCCAAGGATTCTCATGTTTGCTCCGGTGATGACGTGCGCTATCTTTCCTATCTAATCCAGAGATAAGGAGATGGCAGCACTGAGGCTCAGTGTCGGGAGGGACTAGGGCTCTTGCAATGTAAGTCGTGGCTCAAGGGACATAGCAGAATAAAACAGGAGAGAGAATGGTGACGTGGGTGAGTGTTAAGAGGACACAGGGCAGGGGCCAGCAGCAGCCCCCAGGGGTTCTTCCTGCCTCTGCCAACACCGCTCGCCAACGACACATACTCTGGGAGAGGTGGCTAGGGAGTCATTGCTTGTGTGTGTCCTAGTAATACTTTGAAGCCAGCAAGCTTCTAGGGAAGGCATCTAGTCCTTTCCATCGTTCACTGATTCATGGATGCTCACAGCGCGTGGGTAAGGACAGCATCATTCCGGATAATCGCAGCAGACCTCTGGGCAGTCCAGAACCCTAGTGTCAGTTTTTCACGCTCAGTTTTTCATACACACGGTTCACTGTTCAGAGGTGGTCAGGTATGAGCTTTTAAATAGGATTTTAAAAAATGTGGACTTTATGCATTTGTTGAATAGGTAAAGCCTATACTTACTGTACATATAAAAACCTAAAAGTCAGACAGTGAAACCTCCCTGCTGTGCTGTCCGCCAGCCACCCAGTCCCCTTGCTGGACCCAAGCAACGTCCTCAGTTTCTTCTGTGTCCGTGGTTCAAAGAGATCACGTTGCTCTATCTCTAGCCCCACTCCCCACCCTTCGGTACAAATGATTGCACCTTGCTTTCTTCGCTTAACAATAGTCATTACAGGAAGAGTCTCCTCATTCTTCTTTTCTGGCTGCATAGTATTCCATTGTGTGGGGAACTGTGATTGATTTTGCCGGTCTCCCGCTGACGGATGCTTGGGTTTGGGCCAACGTTCTGCCATTACAAACAATGCGGTAACGAATGGCCCTGTGCACGTGGCGTTGTGTCCAGGTTTGAGTTTCTCTGTGGGATGGCTTCCTGGACGTGGAATTTCTCTGTCACGGGGTGTGTGCACTTGTCACTTTGATGGCTGCTGTCAAAGTGCACTCTTAGAGGTCATTCCTCGTCACCCTCCCTCCGATGACATAGGAGGGTGCCTCTTTCCTCGCACATCCTCATCCGCCCAGCTGGTTTTCAAATTTTTCCATCCCCGTCAACCTAATAGGAGAAAAATGGAATTTGTTAATTTGGATTTTTGTTATTGGATCTACTCGGTTATGAGGGAAGCTGCCTCCTTAGAGCGGATGGGGTCCCTCCCGATCCACGCTCTGCTCTTTCCTGCCCAGCTCCGGCCCCGGGGCCACCTCTGTGGCCAATGGCGTCGCTTAGGTTCCCAGGCTCCCAGCTGGGCTTGGGCTGCGGGAGGGATGAGGGGAAAGCAGGGGGGAGGCGGGAGGGTGGGCACAGAGCCTTGAAGGAGGCTCTTGTCCAGTGGCCAACACTCCCATCAGGCTCTACAGCGGTTCTCTGCCCCTGCCCCTGTAGCTCTAGGGCTGGCAGCCCCTTCCCACTGGTACCTCCACATCCCTTGCTGGTCCCCTTGGCCCAGGCCACACCTCTGTGCATCACGTCATCACCAAACTCTTCACACGAGCCCTTTGAATGTGCCACCTGATTTCTGCCTGCGCTCTCACAGACATAAAGATCTTTCAGAAAAATTTTAACGTGTCAATCTTTTGCGGAGTTTGGTGCTAGCAATCAGTTTATAAATTGCACATCAAAGAAGAAAAAAAAAAACCCAAGAGGAAAGGGGGCCTACAGAACTTTCCAGCCGTTTTCCGGGAACAAAGGCCATGTCCCTTCCTGTTAGCCACCTGCTCTCCCTGCAGAAATGTTGGCCTGAATTTTTCTACTGGGAGGAATCTAAAATACCCGTGTTGCCACTTTTACTTTTCCTATCAAGTCAGCATCTCTGCCCCCCGCCTTCCTCAGGAACGCCCCCCTCACCCTCCAGCCCCCCACACTTGGAGGTGATATGGGTTCATGTCGGGTCATGGCAAGCGCCACCACCTACAGCGAAAACCTGCAACGGCTCTGAACTTCCCTCAAAACCAAGTTTAAACTCTAACTAACAAGGTCACGTGCAGGTTAATGCCACAGCTGCGTATTGAGCATCTATCACGGGCTGGATCTGCGGGAACAAAGATAAATAAGATGCTTTGCTTTCTTCCAGGTACTTACAGGCCGGGGGTCTGTGGGAGATAAAAGCATGATCACTAAACATCAGTGAATTAAAAGCCTATTGGATCTATGCAAGATAAGGACATGTAGTGACCCTGAATTAGAGGATCCCACAAACAGAACCAAAAAATATCCAAAGATATAACAGCATAGAATTTCCATGAGACAAAGAAAGATCTAAGTCTACAGTTTCCAAGGGTGTGCTATGTTCCAGGAAGTGCCGATGGAGAGTCAGGGACACTGAGACATTCCCTGGTCAATTTCTTAGACTTCCAGTGGAAAAGAAATATCTCTTTAAGCCCCTGGGAACAACATGAAGGCATTGGCAAAAGAGAAGACATCACCGGTGAGGAACGTTCACAGATAGAAGATGGCTGAGGAATGTCTACAGAATTCTGAGGAAAAGAACGGGTGACTTAAGCGAATTATATCTACTCAAGTTGTCATGCAAGTATAAAAGCAATAGGGAAACATTTTCAAACATAAAGTATATTATGAAATATAGCAACACAGTTCTTTTTGAAAAGTTTTCTTTAAAAAGTGTTCAGTGATTAAATGTAGCCAACCAGGAAGCAAATGGTAAAGAATTAGTATGATATTCAGTGCCAAAAGGCAGTAGAACAATGTCTATGGAGTTCTGAAGAAGAGGAAGAATTTTATACCCAGCCAAATGGTATTTCAATGACAAAGGCAACAGTTGACCTCAAGCATGCGTGAGGTAGGGGCAAACAACCCAATGATCCCGTCTTGACAAAAGCAGTGTGCTTGGTAAAATCTGGCCAAGTCCTTGCTCATACTCTTACAGCTTATAGTACTCCCTCATACCCACTCCTCCCAGGCACCCAATCCTCATATATGGAAATTTTCTGATCTTACAGGCCTCCTTTCCAAGGATATGCCCCTTGTCCAGAACAAATGTTGTCATTCCCAATGTGTGAGCTCCTCTTTCTCTGAGCCTCCCATGGGTGCCAACATTCCCAATGAGCTTCTCTAACTGCACAGCAGAACGTGTCTCCACGCTGCTGTGGAGCATTTGGAGGAGGCGGAGCTAAGCCAGAGAACCTAGTCTCCACTCCGAGACCCAGTGGAGGGTGAACGCCAGCCACACCTCGCATCACACCTCTGAGGAGAGACACTGTCACTTGCAATGTCCCTGCATCCTTGCCCTGGCATTGCTGCTGTTGCAGGACCCATGAGAGTCCCAGATTCTCACTGTGACAATGACAGAAGCTTTGTTTTTCTTTTTCCAACTTTTTGGGTTCTCCATGTGTCAAGTGTATTTGCCAGAGTGCCCAGTGCACGGGCTTGGGGACTTCTGTGCCATGTCCCAACACAGGGGACTCATATAGGTGGTAGTGAGCCCCGTGTTTATTATGTGTTCTAAGGGTTTGCCTACTTTCTCCCTCCCTTCCTCCCCTCGCCCCGCCCCCCGGACAAACCACATCCGGGTCGTGGGGCCGACAGCTTTCTTCCCAGCTCCCACTCAGAAAGTTCTCCCTGGCCTCTGCGGGCTTGGGAAAGAGGAGCCAATGGGAGGCTTTGGTGGGTATCATGCATTTGTTTATTTGAGACTTAAGCTCAAAAAGCCAAGATCCAATCTTCAGAAGCTTATCTTTATGGTTTCCATTTTATTGAATCTCATTTTGCTAATTCCTCGCGATTCCGCACTCGCTATTAGCCATAATGGGTTCTTTATTGGTGTGCCCCTAATAATATGTTAATTGATAGCTCTGATTGCTCTAAAACCCAAGCTTTCTCGCGTCGAGGAGCCCACACAGTTGGGCCATTACTTGTAAGGCTTGGATACTGGGGAGGTTTGTGGGACCCCAAACTTGGCAGGAGGGGGGGGGGTCCTCCACGCAGTGGTGTCGCCCACACCGCAGGCGTGGGGTGGGGAAGGCGGGGGCTGGGGGGTCACCTTGGCACAGAGCACGCCGCTGCCCTGAAAAGCCCCTTCCTGACAGGCGAGGCCGTGTGGGGACCCGAGGCTTCCGCGTGTGGCCGGCGCCCCGAAGCCACGCAGCGCCAGGGCGACATCGTGTTCGCTATTTGTAAACCAAGCAGGAGCCTCGGAAACAGCCGCTCCCGAGGAAAACATCGATCTGAAGGGGCCTGGAGTGGGCTGGAGCCCCGAGGAGCGCGGAAGGGCCTTCTTCAGCTGACACAATAAATTAGTTCAGAGCCGATGACAGCCGGGAAGATTACCCAGCGCCCCACAAAGGAGGGGACGCTCTGGTCCCCTTCACGAAAACACAGATAAAAATTGTGTTCTTCTCCTCTAATGAGGCAAGCTCAGATATAAGTCAATAGAGCAATTCATTAACAAATCTAATGAAATCCCCCGGGGGGCCTACGCGATGGCAATGAAAATCTCCTTGGGCGGAGAGTCCATATGTTGGGGGTCAGGTTGCTGAGTGGTTTCCTCTGCTCTATTCACTGCCCACATATGGCAGTTAAGGTCACTGTTATCAGACACTTTCTCTGTACACAAAACAAAATTTCCATATGGCCCATGGAAATGGCCCGGCCTGGCTCCTGGGCAGCTTCCCACGGCTCGGGCTTTGTGCGGGCTGGTTAGAAGTGTGAAAGAGGGTGTGAGAGGTTACCTCGGCGCTCGTCGCCTCCCTGCTTTGTGCGTCAGTCCAATTTAGGGAAAATCTGCATCACTTTTTCCCCTGTCTTGCAGACACAAACGCTCATGTCAGTCTATTAGAACGTGAGGGAAGTACTGATCGCAGCCTCCGCATTTAAATCCTTTTGAAACCGCAGTGACCTGCGGAAGGGGCTTCTGAGGGGAAGGACCGTCACAGGGCCCTTTCAAATCCACATAAATAAAGGCCTTTCCTGGCTTAAAGTGGCCCCTCAGATTGAGCCCCACCGAGCCCCTCAAAAAAGCCCAACACGATTGTCATGGATATTACATGACAGCAACAAGAACAGGCCGGGACAGACAAGGCTCCTCGCCGCACAAAACTGGACGGGGCTTTCTTCGCGATTTGGGCCTCGGATTGTTGACAGCCCAGTAAATAGGCTGTTTAACCCTTTGAAAGTGAATAAAGAAGGTGTAGACAAATGCTTTCTGATGGGGTTTGTGCATGTTATGGGCAAGAGAGTACACACGCTCGCTCGCCCGCTCGCTGGAGGACTTTGGGGACGTGGGGGTGGCAGGGGCCGGCTGGGGAAAGGCGAGGCCTGCATTCTTCTGCCGAGGCCGGAAGCCACCGTAGAATTTCTTATGAAATTGACGGAATGAGCCAAGGGTCAGGGAGACCAGATCTGGGTGTGCAGGGGACCGGGACATTTGGGAGAACAGCAGGAACGCCTTTAATAGCCAGCCTCCTGTGGCCCCACAGCCTGGCAACATCTGGTGCTCAGGCAAGTTTGGAGAGAGGTCCCAGAGGCCCTTGTCCCCCACCCCCCATACCTCACCGTTTCGCCACTGTCTTCCCGAGACGAGGGTGGTAGCAGTGATATCAATAACAACAAAAGCCGACGTGCAGACTTCTGACCGTGGCAGACACCTGGCTTGGCACCAAATGTGCGCCATCTCACTTCGCTGTCCTAACAGCTCTGCAAGGTCAAAATGTGTGACCCCATTTTACTGATGAGGAAACTGAGGCACAGAGCGGTTAAGACACATGCAAGAGATTCACAGCTGGTGGGTGTTGAAATGTGGCTTAGAACATTCTTACCCCTTCTGCTGCCCTGTCTCTAGGCCTGGTCTTTCCATTGTCTCAAAATGGGAAAATCCTTGTTCAGTTGTCGCATTATTTTAATAAATACAAGAATGCAGTCTCTCTCTCTTTCTCTCTCTCTCTCTCTTTCTTCCTTTCTAAGTCTGATTTTGGGGGAGAATATATTTCTCTTGACTTAAGAAGCCAAAATAAACAAAAGAATGAAAACTGCCTCCCAGAAATGTAAAATTATGTATATTGCCTCCAATTTCATAAGCTGTTTAGGTTACCACTGAAATGACTCCCCCGTGACCCACAATTCCTAAGGCTTGGCAGCCACGGCGTTTCCATAAATCCAGATACTACTGTTCCTAACCTCTGACTGTACTTTCCCGGGGAAGGGCCCTTTTAATTCATTTAACTCATTTTAATTGTCTTTGGGGGGGACGGGAGCTTTCTTTGGCCGGCCGTGCTGGCAGGGGAAGCCGGCCGCCGAGCTGGGCCGCTGTTCTCCAAGGCCTCTCATGAAAATGCATGCCGGCTCCCGCACCCTCGGCGATTGTAATATTTCTTCCTCACTGTTTATGTCAGAGAGTCATTACTGGGAGAGGCTGACACATCTGACATGTGCGGCATCCACACACATTAGGTGGTCCTCAGATAATTTTTAGACAAAGTTTAGTCTGTGTAGCAGGAGCCCAGCCCGGTTCCAGCAGTGTTGGTTCCTGGTGCATAATAATTAGCCCTATTATTGTGGGTGGGTGTCTTTCTCCCTCCTCGACACTGTAAAGTTCTCGGGGGCTGGGGCTGGGGCATCGCCGTGTCTGTACTGTCTCCCTTGTGCCTGGAGGGTGGCGTTTCTATGGTTAGCTATGTGGTCTCCAGCAGCACGTTGGATAATTGACTTAGAGTATCTCCTTTAATATTCGTTTCACACGTAGGAGGCAGGGTCTATGACTATTTAATAGAGAAAAAGGCCCAAAGCCCAGAGAGGTTAAGCAACTTGACCAGAATTAAACAGCTCCTGTGCCCAAATCCAAACCTTGAAGTGCTCCCCACCACGCTGCCTTGCTTAGCGCAGGGCCCAAAGCAGTCGGGAATCAGCATGTACTTGTCCACATTTCTCGGGGAGGCTAAGGTTCAAGTTTACGGACATTCCAGCTTCGGTCGTACCCCGTCTGGTGGACCTTGGACTCGCTGGTTTTCCCTCTTTGCTGCTCGTTTGGTCGCTTCTGTCAGTCTGGGCTTCCGTTTAAAGCAAGATCAATCCACGTTAAGAAATGCCTCATAATTGCTTGTGTTTTACTACGGAGAAATAAATGAGCATTTTCCATCTCCCGATTTAACAGCGCTCACTCTGACTGCAAGAGGAAGTAAATCAATGGCTGGCCAAGGAAAAGGAGCATATTTTTAATAACTCACGCTTTAGATACGTGATCTCTAAGTATTACAAATTATAAGGTTAAGACCTCTTAGACGAATCCTAGCTGCTTAAAAATTTAAAACTCCAGGGTAAAGCAGCAAAGTACTAATGAGCTTCAGGCTACTAAACACCAGGATCCAGGGAAGAAGCCTCATTTCACGCGAGAGCGTGAGCACGTCACAGCCAGCCAGGGACGGGGGACACGGTGGCCAGCTGGACTGGGGGCAGGCGGAGGGCATGGGATGGGGGGTTGAAGAGATGAAAAAGATGAAAAAGGTGGTGGCTTAGAACATTCTGGATGAGACTGGCTGGTTCCCTGATTGAGAACTGTCAAAACGTGAGATTCCTTCGAATGCTCCATTATGTCCAGGCGGCGTTGGGTTTCCGTGACCCGTCCCTCCAGCCTCTGCAGGGAAGAAAGAAAAGCATTTTATGAACTGTGGTGCCTTCACACCAGGGCTGGAGAGTGTGTGTGTGTGTGTGTGTGTGTGTGTGTGTGTGTGTAAACCTTTCATGAGGAATCCGGATTAAAATCTCTAAGAAAATACAGCAGGCAGAAGCGACATGCAGTATTTATTTTCCCAATGGAAATGTAAACAGTGGCAGGAGAAGATGAAAATATTTAGAGAACAAACTGACCCGACCCAATTAAAGGCTCCAAGCAATGCCTTCCTCACAAAGAAGGGCAGGAGCCGGTGGCTTCTCTGCGTGGGTCGTGGCGCATCTCACGTGTGCCCACCTGCCCCCAGCCCCTCTGTGCTAAGCGCCCCTGCAGCCCTGGCCCAAAGTGCACCATCGGGGGGCTTCCAGGGCTCACAGAGGCCCATGAGCACTTGACAAAGTTCACCCTCCTGTCCAGAGGTTTTGCTGGAATGCGAGATGACAATTCTCAGGTTATTTCAGTTTCCTGGTTTTTGTTGGTTGGAGCCACTTTCTCGTGGGCCCGATCTACCTCCCACACTCTCAACCCGGGCACAGCCCACAGGGACACCCCTCACCCAGCCCCAGGTTCCCCTTCTCATGGCCAAAGTCCCAAGTGGGGCTGACAAATCCCCCAAAAGACTTCCTTTTCATGAACGATGCTAAAATGGGCTATTTGGAGGGAGCTCCTGTTTGTTCAACGCAAACCTCCCGCTACCGGACGGCTTGGGTCTCATCAGGTTCCACAATGAAAATTAAATTATGCTCGGGATAATATTGTCTCGAGCTCACAGTAGCCGACGTGGATATTGACAGAGACTTAGCCGGTATTTTAATAGGAAAACAAAACGCAGGAAAAGGTGCCAGCGTTTCCAGGCAGATCATTAAGAAACCGCCACGGAGGCCAGAGGCTGGCAGTGACTGCGTCACAGTTCGTCATACGACTTAAACTTCTTCTGACACCTAGTTATGTCGAAATGTGACTGATCACCTAGGGGTTGGAGCTCCTGAGAGGGAAAAGTTCACTGACAGCCAGCAGAGCGCAAGCAGCTCTTAAATGGGAATCAAGAGAAAGTCGCATGCGGACCTGCTGACAGTCGGCAGCTGCTACCTGCCCCGTCTCGCTAAGGCGGCCCGGGCGCACGGCGTGCCATTAGCATCTGCACGCTTCTGTCTCATTACCGCACATCTGCCCACCTTTATTCTGGTGACGCTGCCTCTCATCTGACAGCCCAGGCGTTGTCAGGGACTGGATCTCGTGCGAGCAGGGTATTCCGCTTTCATTTCCTAAAGACTGGTGTGCAGCCTGACAGTGCCACGCCGCGGAGGTGAAGGGGGTAATTAACATGTGGGGCAGGTGCTAAACAAAGCTGAGATGCCGATTCGGGGGAAACCGCCGCCCCCACGTGTGAGCTGGGCTTGTTTGTGGGGCTGGGAGATCAAAGCCTTTGTAGACCTTAGTTCTCTGCTCGGTCCCATAACGGAGAGCCACATGCCAAAGACGGGCCCCACTTCTTGACGTTTCAAATTTAAAAAAAATAAAAATAAAAACAAATCAGGCTTCGGTTTTGAACAATGTAACCATCAACATCTCGACTTTGGGGTTTTCTGCAGAAACAGGACATCCCAGCTGTATCTGGTGCTTCCAAACACACTTCGTGCTAAAGGAGGGGAGAGTGGAAGACTCCGCCTGCCCCCCCACTTCCTCCCATCCCTGTAACTCGGCCCCAGATGTAAAACAACGGCCTCCCATGGCTACCTGGAAACCAGCGATGTAGCAGTGACACGTGCTCCCCACCCCCACCACCAACTTGTGGGGTGACACTGAACATGCCAAAATAGCAGGAGGGTTTGGGGGTTCTTTGCCTAGTGGAGGGACTAGCTGTCCCCTCCAGCCTGCACCTCCTCATTGGAGAAAGGAAGGCCCCTCCGTGTTCAGATAAGCTTGGCTTCTGAAAGGGCTCTGAGCATTCCCGAGTGGAGTTCTAGATGATGACTGAGGTCCCCGGCGTGGGAAGGATACAGGAAAAAACTATTGTCCCTTGGAAGAGGGGGAAACCCAGCCCCCTGCTTCCCAGAAGCCCTTCCTTACCTTGCTGACACCGAGGAAACAATAGAATTTGGCAGAGAGGGCGAAAGGTGCCCACTGGGACTCAAACCCCAAGGGACCCCAAAGGGTCCCTAAAACGGCACCCCTGATGAGCCCCTCCCCCAGCCTGAGGACCTGGTGTGTGCAGTCACATTTAGAGCCATTTGGGAAACTCCTGGCTTCCCTCCCGGCACTCCCGGCTTTCATCCCTCTGATATTTCTTTGTTCTCCTGCTCACTGAGGGTTTGTATGGGTTAATGGAAAAATTACTGCTATTTTGCAACAATGCAATCAAAGTCAGTTCAGCAAACCCTGATAAAGTGAGAATAGCTTATTCAGATTGAGCTGGCAGGCCTGAACTCACAATTGCAAAGTTTGAATACAAAATAAGATATTCCCCTTTTCTTAAAAAAAAAGACAGGATCCGTTGTCATTCATGCTAAAAAGGCATTACAGACTGTCGACACTGTACAGAAAAATAGGAGATGTTGACCTTTTTATTATAGACTTTTCTCTACTGTTGCCCTTCTTTTCAACTGCACATCGCTCCCCCCAGATCCGCCCGCCCCTCTCTGCACCCGCGCACACTCTCTTCAGCTGTATGTTATCTCAAATAATTACCCTCGCTTCTGGCTGTCCCTGGTGACTTCTGCTGCTAAAAAAGCTACTCATTGTCGGAGACTGAAGAGGGATTTCAAACCTGCTTCTTGTGGCCGGGCAACGGCTCTTAATTAACCACTCAGGTATTGTGGAAGCTCCCAGCCCAGCTAGCTTCCATATGGCTGGAACATGTCCACAGTGGTAATCATGGAAGGAAATATTGTATCAAAAAAGAGCTCACACAACCGAAAGCTTGTGCAAATTATTTTTAATGATTCTTCTCTGGTGAGTCGGCTTATTTGTTATTTCAAGCAGAGAGAGGAATGCATTTGTCCTTGACCTGTGTCTCCCCAGCCCACGCCCCTGGCACCCCCCTTCCAAATCTGATCCCCGGTACTGTCATAAAAAGTATGCCCCAGGTAGCAAAGCCCCTCCAGATGCCCTAGAAAGCTTGCCTCGCTATGATTTTCATAAGCTTTTGTTTCTATTGGGTGCCTGGCTGTTTCGAAACACACGTGCACACACGGATTTCTCAGAATCTCCAACGAGCAAGTGATTTTAAATAACTCGAGGAGCGAGCTGTTTGGCAGTACCTCATCTATTCAGGCTTCTTGTATTTCTTACTTTAAATAATCTGGAAGGGGGGGTTGGAGCGGAGGGGGCGAAGTTTATAAATCTAATTAAAAATGAAGTTGCATTTACATTTTAAAACCTACCCATTCGCCAGCCTACTGTGTCACTAGACATTATGTACGATTTTACTTTGCGACAGAAACCATTACATTTAAAAATTCATTACAGCAAGGTTAGTTAGACACATGATGGATGCAGCTTTAATCCTGCCATATATTATTACAGTTAAAATGTAAATGATGAAAAATATTTTGTGCTTATCAGCATTTATGTGGAAATGTGTTTTACAGTGATATATGGTGTTATATTTCTATTATTGTGATGAAAAGAAAGCAATACAAAAAGATGAAGTGTTTATTAAAACATGGTTACTTGTGATAACATATTCCTGTTGTACATGACTTTAAACATATTCACTGAGGGCATTTGTCCAAAACAACTGTGAAATGTGTTTGCTGTGCGAATCGGGCTAAGTTTTTTCTTCTGATTACAGCTCTTTTTAATAGACTAATATTAATTCAAAATCATGTAGAACGCTGTGAAGTTGGCAGCCCTGTTTCTTTTCTGATGTGGTTAAAAATGCACGTGTGTGTGTGTGTGTGTGTGTGTGTGTGTGTGTGAGGCTATGAATAGAAGGCTTGCGTGTTTATTTTGAAATCACCCAGAGGAAAGCAGGCCACCCAACTGAATGATGTTTCCAAAGTGATGTCGTCGAGAACACAGCAAAATCCTATTACAGTTGTAATTAACTTAATGGAAAAGTAATATCATCCTTCACTTTCCAATCAGGTGAGCATTAAAAAAAAAAAAAAAAAATGAAAAGGCCAGATTGGGTACATCCACGGTTCCATCAGGGCACTGGAATATTTGAGCTATAACCATGGAGGAACTGATGCATGCGCGGCCACACTGCAGACCTCAGATACTGTGACTCCCGGACAAGTTACCTCCTAACTCTGCTTTTGCCAAGTTCACTCACAATGTGGTTCCTGCCTCCCACTCCCCTCTCCTTTTTTTTTTTTTTTTTTTTTTTTGCCAGCCCAGAACAATGGTCCATCCAACTACAAAATGAACTGGAACGCAAAAAGAAAAATAAACCCTCATCAGCAATCAAAAAAAGGGAAAACAAACTTTATTACTAAATCCCATTTAAAGAAAAGGAACAAAAGACAAAAGGCCTTCCTACGCTCACTGGTGTCTCTCTCATCATTTTGGACAAGGTGCTTATTATTCGTATTTCTCCCATGTGCCTTTTTCCCCATAACATTTAGAGGCACGCTGTTGTCACGATGTTTACCAAGGTACCCGGGAAGTGCATCTGTTTGGGCAGGGACCTGTTACCTGATTCTCTGTATAAACTGTAAACCCCCCCCCCCCACTGTTGATGACAGATCTTGTAATAGATTTGGAATTGGCCAGACTTGAAAATCAGCTCCACCTTCCCTTCCTTTCATTCAGCGTCCGAGGTGTCTCCCGGGGTAAGGGCAACTCGGGCTTAATGCAAATTTCCATCGGGGCTTTTTCTCCAGGCTTCTTTTTCTTCATCTTCTAACATCTGCTTGTAGGAGGATGTTGTTGTGTACATTAGCACCGTAAGGTTTAGCACCCTTCGGGGCTACCTTTGGCACAGGAAACAAGGAAACGGTGAGCCAACGATAATACAGGCGTGGGTATTTCCTATCTCAGCACTCTCCCTAACTCTGCTTCTCCGCTGCCTGGAGTTGTTGTCTTTAGGAAATCCGAGGTGGAGGAGGGGGAGAGCTTATCTGGCTCCCATCCTCGCTGCAAGACACGAAGCTCCTCCCCCGTACACCTTGGGAACACTGTCACGCAGGGTCACAT